>JAAFCF010005748.1:9994444-10038084 GCA_013389785.1 Helicorthomorpha holstii | reverse complement strand
GCTTTTTTCGCTCAATTCAAACAAGCATCGTTAAACTGAAAAAAAATCTTTTTACAAAGAAAAAATTTACTACTCCATTTTTTTAATGTTTCTCTAGTTGTTTTTATTTCTATGGTTCGCCGCAATTAACCGCAGTTTGTAAAAACAAAACAAAAAAAAAAAAACAACGTTTATACAATTGAATCCATCTTTAACGTGAAAAAATTATATTGCGAGAGTAAATTCCTTAAAGATTTACACAAATTATTATTTAAGTCATAATAACGTAACTACACAATATACAAGTTCTTTGCTCCTCACTTTCTCATCACAAACGACCGTACTTAACAGTTACGCAACGTTTAGGACTATTTTTTTCTCTCATTTTTACCCTTTGCCATTTTCTCTTTAATTTTTCCCTTAACGATTAAGTTACGTCATTCAACGCCATTTTACACTTTACAAAAGTATTCCTATGTGTTGACGTTTTGCTAACCCTCCAGAAAAAAATCAAAAACATAAACGCAACTCATAATAATAAACAATTACTTAATATAAGCCAAGCTCAATAAAAACAACAAAAAATAGTGCCCAAAACCATCCGATCGACTATGAAGCCCTAACCAACTTAAATAACCTTCAATTACATATTAACATTAGCTAAAATAAAATAATTTTTACTGGTAACTATAAAAAAAAAACAATAAAAAAATTTGCAAAAAACGGTTTATAAAAATGCACAAAAGACGGTAACAAAATTCGTCAGAAAATCAAGCAATACAATATTTTTTACAGAAATGAAATTCAATTGTTCCAGTGACATATTCATTATTTGAAGCTGGTTTGAGTGTAATGACCCAGCGCAAATCGGCACTATAGGTCCCTAAACAACGTTAAACGCCTAAACTGCACTTAACTTATCACCAACAATATTGTGCCATAGAAAAAGGCTTACGAACTCATCACATTCCCAATACGCTTTTACCTCCTCCACTGCGTTTTTCTCATTCACAAACTACAGTTACTGTAAAATAAAAACTTTACCCCCTCATTTCTTCACCCTCAAATAAAAAAAAAACCTCAACGACGTCGAAATTAAGTCAAAAAATTAAGGTGCAAATTGAATGGCGGTCGTATTACGTTGTGAAGTGATAGAGTGAGAAGAATGGAAAAAAAGTCTATACATATACTGTACACAAAACAGAGAGAAAGCAGGAAAAAAACCTTAGAAAAAAAATATTGATTGGTTAAAATTACGCTCCCCACGTCAGCCACTAAAAAAAACAAAATTAAGTACAAGACACCGAGAGAGAGAGAAAGGGGGGAGGTGGGAGGACTAAAAAAAATACCTAAAAAAATTAGGCCTCATCATCATCATCAACATAGACATCCACATAGTTGTATACACGTTGATAAACAAGTTAAACCTACACATACTACACTGCAATGTGCATAGACTTAACATTGGAAGGCAATGTGTGCGCAAAGACTAAATAAGATGAGCATCTATCTTGTATGAATGTGTAGAAGCAGACAAAAAACTCTCGCTAAAAAAATGGCTCAGGGAAAAAAAAACAGAAAAAAAAAATACAAAAAAAAAATAAATAAGGTAGCAGACGGCAAAAACTGTGAAGAGTATATCTATAGCGTCATATTAACGAGTAAACCTCTAATTAACCGCAAAATGCACTTCACTTAAATGTGTATATTAAGTAACTCTTATCTTTACACCTTTCGCCATCTAACAACATGGAAACATTTTATGCACATATATACGTGTGTATATATATATAATTGCTGTTCATGTTGTAAACAATACGCCTTAAAAAATAGATTTTTTTATACCGAGTATCTTAGGAAAATAAAACGTTAAAAATTGTAACCCTCAAAAACGAAAGAGTATTATGTTAAAAATATTAATCACTGTAAACGAATTTGGAGTCGTAAAATTTAGAAAAACCTACTTGACTCCAGAAAAATAATTATAATACAATTTAGAAAATAATATATTGGTATTTTTTTCCAGATGTAATATTAAATGTCTTGGCTTTTTCTTATGTGCCTTTATTGTTTTTAATATAGCGTGTTGCATATGCGCAATATAAACGCATGCTGTGACGTTAATTTCAAATTGCTAAGGTTTAGTTTTAGGCCCTTTTATGGTATGGGCGTCATACGGATAAAAATATATCATTATTGCTAAGATTTTTTTTCGGAGAAATAAAATTAAAATTTGTTAGCTAATATAAATCTGGGTTATATTTGAACAATAATATCATAAAGAAAAAACCAATCCAGAAATATTATATTGTACGAGTCACGTCAATCTAATGTGTATAGCGCAAGTTTTATCCATATTTTCGTTATAACCCGTGTTTAGTAGTTGTATTAAAAAATTATACACTGTCGCTTTTTATGTTTAAATAAAACACTGCCAATAATCATAATGTCGATTTAAATAAAAGCCAATACCAAGTGTACAGTACAGTATGGTACAACAATATTGAATTGACCATAAAAAAATTTTTACGTACGGATAAATAACATTTTAGTAAGCAAAAATACACAGTCGGTTTTACAAATAAATCATTTAAAGCAATATCTTATTCATATATACTCAACATGATGCCAGAAATACGCCAATAAAAACTTTAAAAAATTACTGGTTTCAGTTGCACTGTGCCATTGATTTACCATTATTTGGTTAAATACCAATTTCAACGCAAATAAAAAACCCTATGGCATATTAGAAAAAAAAAATTTTGAAATAAAAAAAATGGTAATAAAAAAAGAAATTTCCGAGTAATGTCCTCGTAGTTTTTGGTAATGACCTGTATCATTTAAGGCTTAAATTAATTTAAAAGATAAAAAAATTAAAGCTAATTAATTTTAAAGTTAGTTTAATAGACGAAAAAAAATGTCTATTGTGTTTCGGTTTTTGATGGAAAGAATTTTGTGATTAATTTTGGATAATAAATGAGCTGATTAATTAACGTTGGTTTAAAGTAGCAAATTCCTATAATTTCGCATGTTCAGATAAAGTGAAAAAAAAAATGAGAAAAATTTCCTGGAGACCGATATACTGTACTATACACAGTTGAGTGCAACACAAAATTTATTATGCTATCTATACAAATATGTGGAAATCGGTTTCAAGAAATAATAATGTATCGTTTTTGTACAAGAATAAAAATGATTTTTAGCGCATATAAAAATAAATAAAAAATTTGAGAGCACACGGTGCAGAAAATTCATAGTTGAACAGAAAATACAAAAAAATCCTTACTAAATCAAAATATCAAAATCTACAATGTATGGATGATTTGAGTGTAATTTTTAAAAATTTTCAAGCCAATTTTTTTACTTAATTTTTTTTTTGAGAGAATGTTGTGTGAAGTGAAATTTGAGAATAGGACACAGGTGAACGCGCATCAAACAACAGACAAGAAAAAAAAATTCGTTTCGCAAATTAGACACACCTTTGTTTTTCATCAAATTTCAAAGTAGAGAGACTTTAAGAGAGAAAAAATATAGTGGAAACAATGTACAATATCAACTATATATGCGGTGTATTTACAAAGAAAAATTTCTTAGAAAAAATTCTCCGGTTTTTGTGGCCTCACTTCAATTCATTTAATAAAAACAGCACAGCCAACAGAGTAAGAAATCCATCAAAAACATCACGCAAATAAAAAAAATTAAAAAATTATAAAAATATTAAAACAAATGAAAACACAAACACTAAAAGTAAACCACCTCATATACCCAATAAAAACCTTAACAGATAAAAAATCCATTGACAACTTCTTAAAAAAATTAATGTTAAAAAACATCAGTAAAGTTAAAAAATAAAATTCGTAAACAAACAAAAACTGAAATAATTCTGAGTAGATTAAAAAATGCAAATAAAAACAGTAAACATAAAAAAATGTCTTTATAATAAAAAAAAATTCCATAAAAAAAAACACATTAAATTAATCAAATAAATTAAGTTATCGTTAAATATAACTTAACATTAATTTTTTGGCACATCTTATAAAAAAAATTAATTCACCTACCGGTAGTTGCATTATTTGTAATGATGTTTACTTCCACTTTTCAAAATTAGTATTTCCGTTTTCAATATTTATGTTTAAAAAAATCTCAAACTACTTTTAGCCTTACAGTATATCGCTTCTAGCTGGTCGAATTGATCTTTGTTTCAAAGTTGTCAGATGGGTGGTCAGGTGAAGAGATTTTTTTTCATCACTTCCACAAAAAATTAAATAATCTTTAAACACTGCTTAGTCACGATTTTCAGTAGAAACTAAGTTCTTTATACTAAATATAAACACTTGAACACACTGATCACACATCAAAAAAAAATAAAGAGGAAGAAGATATACGCATATAATCTTATACAACTGTGCAGAAATCAGTTACAAAAAATGTTTTATAAAGACCTAAAAATCAGGAGAAAAAATTTCCCAATGGCGCCAGTGGCTTAAAAAATGCAGTCTGCAGCAACAGAAGCTTGGCGAGGAACAAAAAAAAAACTCCTGTTAAAAAAGGGGCTACAAATTTGATAATATACTAGTAAAAACACCCTTTTTGAAATAGCACAGTTTAGCTCGACCATCAGAAAAAAATATATATCAATATCATATAAAACACCCAATCAAATTTACTGATGAAAAAATATTCAACGCTGTTGGGCCACCAATTGCGCGCTTTGGAAAAACTATCACCCACGCCATCATCAACATAAAAAATTCACCCCCACCACCCTTTTCATCACATACAAAAGACACATTTACCCCTACGCCCCCCGCCCCCCCCCCCACTAAAATCCCCCCCCCCCCCAACCCTAAAATAATGCCTCACGTTAAAAGTTACCATTATCATTAAAAACACTGACGACCAAAAAAAATTATATTATACACCAAAACTTGCCGGTTATTTTCAATATTAGAACTTCATTATAACAAAAAAGCGGCTTTATCGACACAAAACACTTAAAATAACAGATGAATTCGTTACCAGAAACAATATAATATAATGTACAAAAAATACACTTTGATTCACGTGACCAAAAAGACTATGGTACTCTAAAGTCATTGACTCGTTTTTAATATATAATGCGTGCCATAGACTCTTTGGTCACTGATAAGGTACACCAGAGTGTAATTTTCAGTTTTTTAAACGTATTTTTTATTTAACCAAAAATCTCCATAAAATACGAAATTACAGTACTCATAAAAATACAATTTCTAAGATAACTAATATACTTAACTCGAAAATAACGCTGAACCATATTTGATCACTTACTTTTAAACGGTGCCATTTACACACTAGTTAAATTGTCCCATACACATATACACATGTCACGAATGTAATTTGAAATTTCATTCATGATTTTAACCGATCCAACGGTTTATTAACAGTAAACACATTCATAAATTCAAAGCATAACTTTCAAAAAATAAAAACCAAAAAAAAAAAGAATCAAAACTACTGTACGCTTACTGTACACAGCGTATTATCTAATAAATTAATTAAAATGTTACTATCAATAAATCGATTACACATTACAATAACGTATAATGAATGTAATAAATAAAACATTTTATTGCCCCATTCGCATTGTTTAAAAAACAATAACACAGAATACACAAAGAGGCTTTGAGAGCCAATATAATGATTGCTTCCCGTGAAATTTTCTAATTATAATCATCGCTAACAATTTGTGCGGGTAAACCCCCCCTTAACCTAAACCATAAAAAAATAAATTTTCTCAAGTCCAACTTAAAAAGCTAATTTCAAAACTAATGATCAACTTCATATCAGACATAAACAACATCAGAATTGAATTATGCGAAGAAAAAAAAATTCTCATTTCTTCCAATTAAATTAATTTTTTCCTACAGCAAATACACTTTGCTGCTCAACGCTTAAACTTATTTTTTCATTTAATTAAAAAATTACCCTCATTAACAAAAAGATTAAACTCTTATTACATTTTTAATACGTTTGATGACAGGTGAATGAAAGTGCGGTAAATTTTTTATTAAAAAGTAATGGGCAAAATTAACAATAAAAAGGTGTACTAAATATACAGTAAGCGAAGATACAAGGTCCCATAAGAAAGAAAAATAAAAGGTCCCTCCCCTATTATATCCTTTTTGCTTGCATAATAGACGTCAACGCTTTTCAACTGTTCAAAAAATCGGCCCATCGTTAGAAGACGTTGAGATAATAACGATGAATGTTAATGACTGAAAATTTTTGTTTGTGCATCGAATTTAAGGTTCAGAGAAAACTTTTTCTTTTCTTTTTTATTATTCCCTATCTTTATACTATTTTTTCATCATCGCTTCCCTCTCTCTTTTCTTTAATTCAACCCTTCCTACCCAACCAAACCACCACACTACCAACCACCCCATTTGGAAAATTATAGTAAAGAAAAAAAAAACTTCCTTATTGGGAAACTCCGAATTAATGACATGGCTGTTGAACATCTTCACAATAAGAAAGCTAACAAGACTTAAAAGTCGGAAAATGTTAGAATAATTTAAATTTAAATACGACACAAAAAAATGTACAATAAAAACAAACCACGAAGATGAAAATACAGTTAAGTTAAAGTTTTCTCTGCTAAACATTTAAATGATGCAGAAAAATTACAAACAAGTTGTGGCCTATGTTTCTAACAGAAAAACAAAAAAAAATCAATGGAAAAAATATATAAGACAATTAAAAGAAACTCCCTAAATTTGGGGTAACCATAAATTCTTATTTAAATTACAAGTATGGAATCTAAAGTTGAAAATACAGACTTAAACTGCCAATTTTAGCTATCAAAACCACAAACTGAGACAAAATAACAATCTTCTATTATATTTCCTTATACATTAGTTACAGTTAGTAACAGGCCAAATTTACAGTCGAATTTTAAGCGAAATTTCGTCTCTGGGAACTCAAAAGTACCGAGTGGTGCTTTTAAAATCTGAAAAAGTGCTGGTTATTTTCTCAAATTATTTTCAATTCAAATGCAAACTACATTTCTCCTTTGTAACACCTAAAAATATTATTCAAAGTACCGGTATCACAAAAAAAAGTCTCCAAGTGTTTCGAATTGGCAAACATTGAAGCATTAACTGTTTAAACCTTTTAACTAAGGACCTTTTTGCTGATCAAACAAAGACTAATCCTCTCTTTCAAAAAATCTCACTGATCATTCATTTAACCCTTACAAAAAAAAATCAAATAAAAAAATAGTTTAAAAATAAAATTTAAATAAATAATAACATATATGAAGCGTTGCATCACAACAAAAAACATTTTCGTACTCTTCAAATAAAAATCAAATAAAAACTATTCATACATACTATGCATAAATTCAAACTACAACAGCTTCATATATACCCACGTCTAACAAGCTATAATAAGGGCTCATAAAGATGAGGTTTAACATGTAGGCCTTAAATAAAAAGGGACCTAGCATAAAGAAAGGAGAAAAAAAGGTTTATAATGTAAAAGTAAAAATAAAATAAGAGTTACGAGGCCATTTTAGACATTTATATCGATATGTATATTTAGTTTTTACGACGAAACGGTTTGTTAAGTAAGGTGCGAAATAAATAAAATAAAAAAACTTCAAACACACACTACACAATATAAAAAAGTTAGGGCAAAGAAGAATTTTTATGATGGCTGTTAAAATAAAAACCGGGGTTTAGAAAAAAAGGGACCCGTTTTTGTCCAAGGGCATGATTACATCTCAATGTGTAGTAGACGACAAGGCTGTTTAGAAAAAGGGCTCTTACATAACGCCCACTAACCCCTACTATAACCCATACATAAAAAACGCATAACAAACCCTTTTTTTTCTATTTACATTTTTTGTCTGAGTTGTTTCTTAGAAATCGACATACACAAAACATATGCAAAATATAGAAATGTTTATCAGTTTAGATCATTTACATACATTGCATAATCTCACAAAACCGAACTTAAAAAGTCAATTTATAACTACAATTTTTATTTCAAATGACATAAAGCAACGATTAGACCTTTTCATTAACTAAAAAAAAAAAAAGCAAATAATAAAAATTTTTTTTTAGGTTTTTTTATACGGTTTAAAATAAATTGCACGAATTTTCATGATGTGCAGTTATAAACAACTTAAAACCGTTTATCAAATCAATTATAATGTCATATACAGTAACTATAAATAAATACACAGACATGCACCTCTCAACATTAACAATGCTTCTAACTGCAACAAATTAATTTAAACCGAAACATTAATTTGTTATTAATTATTAATTACTCATGTAGTGTAATTTAACCACCGCCATTATTAAAACAAACTTATCAAACGCTAAGTAATTGATCATTGACATCAATAAAAAGAAATTCAAAAAATTAAAATTTAAAAATTCCACTCTTAAAAACTTTTTCCACCGATTTACTTTGCATTTCCATAAAAATATTTTCTTTACAAATATTTATTTTGTAATTTTTATAGCACAGCAATATCCTATTAAACATTTGATAATGTCTTCGCATGGGCATAACAGATAAGCTTTGATGATTATGCCCAACCCCCCTCCCTTTACAAAATTATTTTTAAACAATTTTTAAAATAATTTCACCATAAAAGTGATAGTCTCCCTTTAAAGTTTAATCTGTGGATTTGCCACTAGTTACAACAAAGTTATAAAACAACTAAAATTTAAGTCAGTACATATATTACGCCAACACATGAAAATTTTGCGCTTTCACCAATGTTATACCATAGATTACAGTCTATGTAAAGTTTGCATATATCAGTATTAACGGTTCCGAAATTATCGAGCAAATATGGGTCGTGATCTTGGCAGGGAGCTACAGCTAATAGCTATGTTTATTGTCGTCTGCTAGTGCTAGTTGTTATTGGCTTCTTTACTCTTGGCCGACTGGCGATATAAACAAAAGCACTACGATAATACGCTGCGGCTGCACCGTTCAAAAAGATTCAAAAATTTTGAAGTTTGTTGATTTACCATGACAACGCACATAAAATAAAACATTCAAATTACTACTCAGCATACTGACATTTAACAAAACAAAAAAATTGCAGCGGTTTTCAAAAATGATATCACGTGATACTAACTCGTGTAGATGTTTAAAAAAAATGGCTGACTTTTCAATACCGGTAACATGGTAAAATAACAAATGTCACGCAGGTAAAAGTAGAGCTACACCGGCCGGTCAAACAGTGTACAAGTTTCAAACTTTCCAGGAAAGGTGTGGCAATAGAGCACGCAACATAAACAACCAACAAGTATAACACTGGCTATTGAACAACAAAAAAAACCAAATTTTTAAAAAATATCCCTAACAAACATCATTCAACACACTGCGCAATACACCCAAAAATAAAACCGCGAAAAGCTGCAGAAAAAAATAACTCTACCCTCCCTTTAATAATAAATACAAGCATAATCACTATAATAAAAAGCCAAAAAAATACAAGAAAAAAAAATAAATAAAAAGGAGTTTTGGCCAGTGGGTGGGGGAGGGAAGAGGAAAGGGGTTGACAATTGTCAATAGTGTGGTTGAGCTATACAGAGGATAAATATAGCACAGACTCCATTTTAAAAGTTTTTAGTAAGAAAATACGCCTCTTATTTACCCCCACCCTATTTAAACTTGCAAGAAAAAACGATAAATAATGAAAATACATTGCACATGTGTTTGTGTATATGCAAAATAATACGCAACAAAACAAAATAAAACCCCCAAAAAAAATTTATGTACATAAAAAAAAAGAAAAGAGTCCACGAAGAAGTATGGAAAAAAATAAAGAGGGGCTTTTTCTTACGGGATAAAAAAGTTACGAAGGGGGGATATAAAAGTACACAATGATCATAGCAGTGGCGCGCCCACAATTTCGCTTCTTTTTCCACATATCCAACAACATAAAAATAATCTTATTAAAAACATGCATCTCTTTTCTTTCACTTCTCCATTGATAAATCATGTGTGTGTTGTGTATGTGTACACATAAGTCTTCTTTTTCTTTAAAAAAAATAATATATAGGAAAAGGGGTATTGATATAAAGTGACAGCCAAGTTAAAAGTAATAGGAGAAAGTTGTCCAACCACCAACACTACACTGATACACCGAGAGAAAAGTAATACAGTACTGTTTCCCATGGGCACTTTAACAACGTCTTCAGAGTTATTCAACTCAGGGGTATTTTTTTCCCCACTTTACACACACAGCCCTTTCCGTTTCTTAACTAAAAGCTCATTTGCATAGACTTGTTTTACAAAGATCTACCCCCAACTCCATTCAACCCTTTCTCCGGATTTCTATAACCACTTTATTTATTTGAAAGTAGGAAAAAAAGAAAGGGGAAGTAAGAACATATCTTGTTGTTTACCAAGATTATCATTATATTTGATAAAAATATTTTATAAACTAAAATAATATACATATAAGTTAGTGATGTTTTTTTTTAAAAAAAAGATAAGTAATTTATCGGACATGTTACTTTAAAAAAATTGCGATTTTAAAAATTCATGATCTGCATGGCAGTAATTAAAAAATGTTTTCCATTAACTTATTAAATTAACTAAATTAATTTAAGGTAAATTTCATTAAATTTCTTCTGGTCCATTTTTATTTTGTCCTGATGGCAAAGTAAATGTAGTTCGTCTTTTCAATTTTACTAAATCGACTTTACTAACTGCACTGCCCTCTAGCGGTGGATATTACAAATAAACATTTAAAAAAAATTCAAGTTCCAATTTTTCAGGAATATAGTTCAAATATTTACAGTATACGTAAATTTTGCCAATAACCGCATTAAGGCACAAGATTGATATCTATATAAATAATTTTTTCTAATTAACTAATTATAGAATAATAAACAACGTACAGTACTACAGTATCTTCATAACAATAACAGCCATTTCTGAAATACTGGTCTGACAACGTTACGTAAAAAATTAATTGAAATCAAAAATAATAAGTTGCATAACACAAGAGGGATTAAAAAAATATTACATCGTTTCTAGGCTACTTTTCAAAAAACGCATGCGCAGTTGCATCCTTCTCATTATCTAGCATAATACACACTGTATAAATTAAGTACAGTATTGTACCGGTATACGTAAATTGTGAAGAAATGAATGGCCAACTGAACTGAGGCTATTGGCCGACAGTATAGTGCCAGTGACGTAATTTAATTAGTCTTACCACGTGAGCTTTAGCCATGTCTAACGATGACGTAACTGAAGTAGATGATGACACTGGAGCCGTGGAGGCCAGGCCATTGCTATTGTTATGACTAGACGAACCCTGGACTAAAGAATTATTATTTGAAGTGGCTGCACTGGACGAGTTGGGGCCATTGACCAATGACAGAACAGATCGTGGTAACAGATTAGTGTAATCGCTGCCATTCGGTGGTGGTGGTAAATTCGGATGACCGCCGCCTCCACCACCGCCATTTTCATCACCACCATGGTGTAACTGAGAATGGTGATGATTATTCAACTGTGGATGATGGTGGTGGTGATGGTGATGATGGTTATTACTACTGTGATGATCAGCAGCTCCATTCTGAATGCCACATCGATAGCCACCGTGTCCGTTGTTGTTGCTGCCATTGCCATCATCACTATTGGCAGCCGAATTGTTTGGGTTTTCAGTGTCCACACTAGAGTTAGTTACAGCAGAACGACAACAGTTAAGAGCGCCACCGCCGCCACCACCACCACCTAAACTGTGGTGATTTAGTGGCGTCCACTTTTTACTAAGCGTGGCCGTTTTTGTCAAAGTTTCCAAAAAAACCTAAGTTTCACGTAAACTTCTCGGCCAAACTCGCAGCAACACAAATAAAATGCTGACCAATCCGGAAAACTTGATGAAAAAGTTCCAAAAACAAACAGTATTTAGTTCCTCGTCATAAAACCAAAGTCCAAATTCAAAGTTAGTTAATCATTTCTAAAAAATGATCTAAATTAGCCATCAACATCAACTTTTACAACCACCAAAAAAAAGTGAGTTTTTTCTCTCTCACTCCAGTTTTCACACGTTGCTGGGCACTTGACTCCTCCTCCTTTTTCACACTCGATGACCACCTCCTCATACGTCACTTCCGAATACAGTTACACACTGTCACAACACAAGTTGAGCTGAGGGCGTGTGCTGACCCTCACCAGATGCAGACTCAAGCTAACAGATGGACACACCCCTAAGTAATAAGTTAATTTTTTGGCAAAAACTGTCGGTCAAAACTTTGCAGTGAGCTTGTCAAGCTGTTATGGCTTTATAAAAAAGTGTAGCTTGAGAGTACGTTAAGAGTAAAAGAGTGAGGGGAGATAACAGCTACTGGCTGGGTAGGTTAGTTGAGCGTTAGCCGTGCACACAGCACAGTAGCCGAGTAAAGTACGTTGAAGAACCGACCGAGGGCGAGGGTGTGTGGGACACAACTGCTAGAAAAAGAGGCAGCCTCGGTAGACGATTGCCGTGGATAGAGGGCGCGTGCGATTAGGTGTAGGTGACGCGCGCATACACTCACACTCACATATACATAAAGAAAAGAGCGGGAAAAGCGCAGGCGCGCGCCATTAGTTGAGTTTAGGGAAAGGAAAGTGGGGTAGTTGGGGGGTGAAAATCATAGAAGGAGTTTGTGGGGTGTGGGAGGGGTGAAAAGTATTATTAGGGGAGGGAAAAACGTGAGGAGGGGGAAAAATAGAAAGAAATGTGAAAGAAGAGGAGGTGGGGGTAATGATTGAGATTCCCTCCATTTTAAAAAAGCGCTCTCTAGCGGTGAATGAGCGCCACTAAAGCAATCGTCTCTAAGAGATGGAATGGGGAGAAAGATATCGATTGATAGTGAGAGGCAGAAAGAAATTAGTTTGAGGGGAATTTTTTTTCTTCTTAAAAATTATTTTTACTTATCTAACATAGAGCGAGCAAGAGAGAGAGAGAGAGATCGGATAAAATGCCATAGCAACACTTTCTTCCACATAGCTCTCATCCTATCAACGATAAAGGCAACGTGAACTGCAAACACAGCGTAAAAGCAAAATAACGTCATTCCCACATATCCAATTAGAAAAACATCAAACATCACCTCTCTTAATAAAAAAAACCCACTTATAATTAAAACCATCAAATTGGTTTAATTTTATCAATAATCTAAGTAAAAAAACCAATAAGACCATGAGGAACATCCTTATGGTCACTGCATATTCATTTACACACGTTTTTAAGTAAAATATAACATTTATGTGACACCATGTAGATACCATTTTGCCAACGCGATGGCCAGAGCTGTAAATAACTTATTACCCAAAACAAATAATTTTTTGCTAACTTCAAGTGCATTTCTTTGCAAAAATAAATTTTACATAGCACTAATAACAAAGTTACACAAAGCAAGATTAGAAATTCCACAAATAAATCAGTCATAAATTCTTTAAAAAATCCTCCTACGTGCTATAACATTATTAGGTCACAGTTACAAAGCTTTAACGCGATGACAATCCATTCCAATAATTCAAAATTAAAAAAAAATCCTAACATATAAAAAAAAATCTATTTGTGCAAAGTTAATAATGCTGTTAACAATAACCATTATTATTAATCAGCACAGGAGAATGTTATTAAAAAATGCAAGAGCTGCTTATAAATTTCTTTCTTATAACCCCTCTCACGATCATAATTTTTTAAAACCCTCTCTTCATCTCTTTCAACTTTTTATTACCCCTTTGGTCCCCCTTAAAACTTAAAACACACATTTTTTTTCCTTCATGATTCGATCATCATCGTATCATAATCCTCCTTCTCATCCTATATCCAACATAGCAGTTTTTTCATCATCCATTCACAATTCACCATGTTTCCCCATGGCGCCAATTACCAGAAACTCCACACATAAAAGAATCGTATAATGGGGAGGGGTCATAAAAAAAGCATCAGAGCGACCCCTCACCATGATACACCTCCTTTAGAAAAAAAAGCTGGGGTCATAAAAAACGAGAGAGTAAAGTTTAACGACGTGTTGTAAGCCAAACTGATGATGATGTTGATGAACCAATCAAAAAGCGACATGAAGCGTAGAAGAGATAAAAGAGGGCGGGGTCGTTTACCCCAAGCAATAAAAAATGAGAGGGTAAAAAGAGAGAAAAAACCTAAGATAGCATAAAAAAAAACCCGTAATAGAGGGACCAAACATTATGATAATACAATAGCAACCAATGGAAAAAGAGCATTAAATTCTCTAAACATTCTTTCCATCTTTTACCTAACAAAAAAAATTAAAAAGATGAGAAGATGGAAATGATGGCAAATAGAAAGAGAGTTAATCCTGTTTTTCTGCCATTAAAGATTTCAGCTTTTGAGTGGAAACTCCATCGCCATCTTTAATTGACATTCGTTTTACATTAGAAAATAAAAAAAATTATACTGTAAATTAATACAGAGTGCAAAAAAAGTTAAAAATCAATTGAAACTATAGATACGATAAATTTCGATAAAGAGATTTGTTTTCATTTTATATATTGGTCTTTCAAGTAAAAAAAAAATTTTTTTTTGACAAAGTATTTAATTTTTTGGTCATTATAAGTAATTGTAACAAAAAAATGTCAATGATTTAATCAGTACTTAAAACTCAAAACCAAAAATTTTTCAATAAAATAATAAATAATAGAATGATTTTTTATTCAATTAAAAAACAAGTAAATACGGTATTGCAACACAAGTATACAAAATGTTATTTTGGTTACAAATTTACAAGTCATTTTCTGGTAGTGAAGTTCTCTTTTTTTTCAGTAATTTGACCAATAATAATAAAAAGTTTCTCAAAGTGTCAATTTAGTGTCGTTCTCTGCATTTATATAGTTCACACCGAGAACCAATCTAACTAAAAAGTTGCAACTAACTATTTTAAAATTAACCAATCGTAACTAAATGTCAACAGAATGAACACACACACTGTATCAAGCAAATCCTCGTTTACTCTAATTCCCTTTCCATATTAATTATACACCCTCACAGCATCATCATGCTCTTACCCATTACAAAATAAGAGACCAAAAAAAATTTTTTTTAATCGTCAAAAGAATTTCCATCACCTAGATAGCTTAAGACATCGTCATCATCAACAACAAAGACCCCCGCCCCTCACTAATACAACTGCGACTGCTGTACTACTATGTGCAACTTTAAATCTTCCGTAAAAATTCATCTTATAAAGACAAAAAATGCATTTTAAACACGCATTGAGGGGCTAATTTAATTAAAGGTCCCCCTCAACTCATCTCATTTCTCTCTCGTACAATACTTTTCGCTTATTCGTTCAAACTGCATTTCCATGACTGCCATTAAGTTAAAGATGGCGTTTGGTTGGTTGGTTGGATAGCAGTGAGGGAGGAAGCCATAAAAATAAACGATAAGAACACACACGCAAATATATACAAGAAATAGATGAGGTAGATGGAGAAAAGAGAAACGGGGGAAGATTACAGGGTGGAGTAGGGTGGGAGAAATTAAAAAGGATGGAAGAAAGAATTAAAATGGATATGTTTACCAAAAATACATAATATTATATAGGAGGAGATCTATAATAATGTGTACGTAAAACTTTTTTTTTAATATTTATTATTTCCCAAAAATATATATAAAACTATCTTAAACAGTCATGTATAACACGCAGGCTTTTAACGATTTCCGAATTTCATAAAATGTGATGACGCAGCCATTTGGGGCTATGGAAGAGTAAATATTTTATGGTTTATCCGCCATTCATTTCCCATCCCCCCACTACCCCCCCTCCCTTAAATTCGTTTACTATGTAGGCATAACCATTAAACTTATTCCTTATCTATATCGCAATATCAATCATAAAATAAAAACGTCAATACCATAAAATGACTAAATCTGACCTAAAATCTTTCAGCAAAAAAAACTTTTTTTTTTTTAAATGAGCTAAGCAATGTTTTTGAGTCATCGTGTGATGCATTAATATACATGAAAAGTTAGCATCTGAAAATGACAATACTGTATCAAATTTAATCTTGTAAAAAAAAATTAAAAAATTGTTTAAAAATTTTTTTTTTGTTTTGTTTATCGATGTTATCTGCTCAATTGCCGACTAAAAATATAAACAACCTCCTTTATTTCATAAATTTACAAAAAGAAAAAGTCAAATCAATCAAACATGTCATTAGTGACTTTGGCAACCGTCAGAGCATCGCTAAAAGTGACCATTTGTACGAAATATCGTCTGCTTGAATAGTTTGCTATACCACTTATGGAATTTTACTAAAAATACACTACCGTACTTTCTAATGACACTATACATAACGTTTTCGCTTCAGCAAGCACCAATAATAAACCAAAAATAACCAGAACAGTTTGAGAAAAGCCATATTTGAACATTAAAAGTAAACCAATTGAATATTTTTTTTCAAATAGTCACTATATGAATACAAACGACATGAATTTACCAAAATTGACAACAAAAAAAAAGTATTGACAAAATGTCAAAACTTATTAAGCAAAATTAAACCAACTTAAAAATAACCTTATATGCAAGAAGTGCAGAAAACATATCGATTCATTATTATTCTTTATGTAAAAGATAAAGAAAAAAAAATTAATAATAATAAAAAAATAAAATCAATACCGACTACTAGTTTTTTTTTTTTATATTATGATACAATATGAAAGTTAAAATATCAAATGAACAATAAATATAAAAGGTTGAAGATTTCCAATCAGTTTTCCCAGTTTCAAATAGACTATTTGATATTTAAGCTCCGCTATTATCATGATCAACATCATCAACGTAATCGACATTATAAAAAGAAAACTTTGAATGAGTTGCGCCAGAGGGCGTTATTTATCCACACTTTTTCTATAACAATGCCATAAATATAATATCATCCTATATAAAAATCTACAATCACAAAGTTGAAACTTACTTTCAACATAATACAACTAAAAGCCTAAAAATATCGATAAGTAATCGATACGTAATGTAATAATTGTCTAATTATTTTCTTAATAAAAATAAAGTAATTATACATCAATTAAAACTCAAAGAAAAAAATTCAAACAACACAAAAATCAAAAAAGACAAGCAATTCACCTTCAGAAATGGGTGCAGCATCATTGGGCCAGAATCAAAAGTTTTGGAGAAGTTTTAAAACGAAGTTGATGACGATCTTAACAATACAATTCTCAACAAAAAGCATCAATTTGAAAAGAAGATGAAGAAAATGAACAAGTAGACGCTGTTGAGACACATAAAATCAGCTGAAAAAGTGTGCTAAGAGTAAAGACAAAGTGGAAGAATGAAGCTTTGTAGACAGTCAACATATAAAATAAGAAGTTGAGTGTGTTGATGGGACTATAAACAGCATTCATACCCACCCTAATTCCTAAATGCATAGAAAAACTCCTCCTCCTATCCCCCCATACTATTTTTTTTCCACTTTAACACCCTCCCCTAAACTCTTCCTCTACCCCCTCTCTTTTTGCTAACTTCAAAATACCATCACCCCACAAAGCCAAATCTTCACGCACCAGCACTATGTCAACAAAAAAAAAATTTTTTTTACATATACTGTACAAGTACACGACTGTCGCTTATAAAAAACCAAAAATGTAATGAAAGGGTTAAAAAAAATTAACTTTGGAGATAAAAGTCTTCAACTGTGTGTGTTCAGTGAAGGGCAAAATCATCTTATTCCCTTCGCAACACCCTCAAATTATATCTCTCACCCTCAGTTAAAGTCAAGTGCCCTTAATCGCCAGGGATTAAGCTAGACAGTATTCAACAAAATTAGTAAGAGTAAAAAAAAGTTGCACAAAAAATCCAATTTGTACACTTTGTGTTATACACACAGTGCACAGAGCTTGTTATGCCCAGAAATTTTTTTTTACTAAATTTCATCTTTTTTTTTGTACATGGTGCGTCATTAACATAAACAAAAACACAAATTATTTCACAGCAATTCCCCTTACAAAGATCGCATAGGTATCTTAAGATTTTATCACAAAACACGAATGTTTTAGCAAGCTTAAAAATCTTGAGATTTTCTTTACTTTTATACCATGGATTTAATTCAATCATTTACAAGTATACAGTTGTCTTGCACACAACTATTTTCTAAATTAGAGCACATTCTAATTCAAAACAAGAAAGAAACTGGATAAATAGTCATTTAAACTGATAAGATATGGTCTCTTTGTTTGACAAGAAAGAAACCACACAAATCGTCATTGGAACAGATAAGAATAAGTCTCGTTTCTTTTTTTGACATCCCAAAAACCAGAAGTTCAATTTAGAAAATTTATCTGGTATAAATTCTCACTGTCGCCATGTCAAAATTAGCTAGATACCGTGTACAACTATAATACTTAAGCGAATTTAAAATAGATTCGATGCCAAAAAGCAAATTGCACCTAATTTGTCTTTTGCATTATTAATTTAAATTTATACAGATGATATAAACATAAAAAAAATAATTTCCTATAGTCATTTTCAAGTATGTTTTAGTTGCGTCTAATCTACTTTATAATTATGTTAGAAAGCATTACCTATAATTAGACGTCATTTTAAAACAAAATGTTTAAAATATATGTAAATAAACTTCGGTAAAGAAAATTACTCCTCGAAAGTAAAGAAGAGACATCTCTAATATCACGATATAGTTTCTAATTTCATAGCTTTTCAAATTACAGCAAAATTAAATTAAAAGCCTGAAAAACAAAAGAAAAAGAGTCAATCGTTAAACCAGTAAGCTAGATCCATAGTAACTAGAAGCTAAAAAAGATCATGATACAGTGTATTCAGTATAATATTAACCACATTTCCGAACCTAATTTCAGTGCACAACAACTATTAAGCAAACAATTGATTAATAGGAAAAATCATTAAGCCAAAACAATAGAACAAAACATAACCAAAATAAAAACTAAACGAAATTTCCTCAATTTACATTTTCGAATGGACAGTTTCTCCTTAGAAAACAAAGTTTTCTTCTCATTAGTCTATAAATACAGTAAGCTACATCAAAGTATTAAATATTTTGTGGATCAGCAAACAATTATATACACAGGGCACAATAATACTAATAGCAAGAGCTAAAATAACTTAATAAAACATGTCATTTAAAAAAATTTTATACTCAAACTAAGGTTTTTTATACCAAAATTACCTATTTTTGTGCTTCATATAATTTTTAAAAAAAACTTTCAGTGTCAGCTATTCACTTTTGTTGTAAAAACACATTGAACTGTTTCTGCTCTAAAATTCGTTAATTTTTTAAAATACTGAATAAAATTATTGTAATTGATAAAGTAAATTTTAAAAATGTATAATTCCCATGGTACAACCGTATATAAAACGTTTAATTAATTAAATCTATCAAATGTTTTGGGTCCTCCGCCCAAACATTGAGAATCACTTCAGTAAAAAAAATTCTATGACCAACGGTAATACCATTTGTGCTACAAAATTTTACTATTCAAATCCACTAAACCGCTCTAAACAATGTTTGACCCAGATTTTTATATACCAAACGATTCACACAATAAATTAAACTGAAATTAAAAAATAACGCCAAACACCTGGCTTTTCCTGTTGTTTATATTCTGGCTGAAACAAAATATAAAATCTATATCAATGGGTTACCCACATACGGCAATACTTGCACACCACAACCACACAAAAGTTAAAAAAAAAAAAAAAAAAAAACCTACAAAAATGACAAACTTTGTGCTAAAAGTTTCCCCAAACTTAAAAACGCTTTTGTGAAAAGTTTGTGTGACAAAATGTCTGCTTTTCATCCCCCTTAAACCACCCATTATTGAGTGTAGCCATACTATTTTCAATTTTTTTCTTTTACAGTTTCTCGTCAAATATTAAAGACATTAAATTCCCCTCAGAGTACTAATATACGGGTATATGTTAAAAAGAAAGGGGGACAAAAAAAGTTGATATGGCGTTGTCAATTTCGGTCGTTGCGAATAATTAAATTCCTTCAACGTAATTAAATCTGCTTAAAACGTATCATTAAAAAGTGAAACGCGACGTCAACATACTTCATATACACACATATACATATAATACTATTACTGTATACCCCTATACACATACGTCATCTAAGACATGGAAACGCGTGTGTCTTTTATACTCCGCCCATTTCCATCATCCACCATCATACAAGTTACTGTGTAACTTTTATGAAAAACACACGCACAGTGAGAGAGGCCCCTACAGCAACAAAAATAAAAACATTCTAAGCCTTTTTCACATCAAAGACCAACAGTAAAAAAATAAAGGGCCTTTTAAAAACACAAAAATTATTAACTATTCAAACTGAGATCCACAGCAATATCAAAACTAAAATATAGAAACCGATTCTTATTATTTTAATTATGATTGTGCACAGTAATTAAAAAATAAATAGAAATTTAGTCAGTACCGCATATGACAATTTAAAAATTGAATTAAATTAATCTAATTATTTAAATTACTGAATTTTAGGTAAAAAGCAGCGATCAAACGATTTCAATCCGGTAATTAATGAACAATGCAATTTTCTCATAATTTACCATTTTTAAACTTGATAAATGTAATAAATTTAATTTCTTTTTAACATTAAAAAAAAATTCATTGTTTTTATAAACAAATCGTAAAAAGGCTTAAGTTAACAATATAGATAAAATTGTAACTTTAAAAAAAATTGTGCACAGTGTTTTTATTTATTTTCCCGTAACCCCCTTTGCTTTTATCTTTTAAGTGTTTACAAAGACAAAGAAATGTGAAAATGATAAGAGAAAATTTGCGAGTTAAAATTAGATTATCCACGTAAACTAACGGCTAAGTGAGGCGTTTGGGTTATTTTGCATAATAACGATTTCGCTCTGATTACATCACTCACAATAACATTAAACCTCATTTTAAAATACGTCAAAAAATACTTCGTTTCAATGCTACAAACATTTCCACAAGTAATTTTACAGCATTTTTTCAAACACATGAAATGTCACAAACAAAACGAAAATAAGAAGAAAAAAAAAGTAAATTCGATAAAAACTTTTCAGTAACTTTATCTGCTTCTCAAAAACTTTTAATTCCTTTTATTTAAATAAAAAAAGTTCATTTCAACATCCAACCAATAAACGTTTAATTTAACTACGGTAACTAAAAAATAGAAAAATCCTTTGTCGATTTGCGTGATGTAATTAAAATGTTAATTAAAAATAAATTTGACGTCAAATTCAATTGGATGACATGACAAGTTTAAAAAATGCAATATTAAATAGAAAACAAATTTAAAAAAAGCAATTCTCCGTTTCTTAGTCGATCAATTTCACCATATACTCATCTCCATAATAATTCACATTCACCAAATGCAATTAAAAAATATTTTCTGCGTTTTTAATTAACGAAAATAGAAAAAATTTTCTTAATACATGACGACAATACATTAAAAAAATCAAAGCAAAACGTCAAATCTCATATTTTCCGACATCAAATACTGCTGCTGAATTATTATAAAAGAACTATTTTTATATTTTTTATTGTACGACTTTTTAAAACTAAAAAAAAAAAAATATATTCCATCATCTTTGTTGCTTTTGCATCGTTTAATGCTACGCTCCGCCTTCCAGAGTGATGGAGAGGAAAAGAATGCGCAGGCGGAGTCAGATTTATTGACATAATGAGCTTGAAAACCGCCGATGCAAATGTACAAGCAAATAAAAATCAATAGGAAAAAAATGGGCGGGAAATGGTTATGATGCTCAACACTATTGGCGGGATAAAAACGTTGGAAATAAACATTTTTTAGAAAAAATCATAATAAAAATTCGGCCATCTTGGAAATATTTTCTCCCCATCCATTCTTGTTTTTCCATTAAGAAGTGTCAAAAACACAAATACAAGCAAACAACCTATAAAAAAATTAAATGCTGTATCTATCCATATAGAAGCACACAAAGAAATAAATACAAAAATATGCTGGCGTAAAAAAATTAAACGCCAAGTTATTTCCATTTGAAATGCGTTCATCAAGAGAATTCATAATGACATTCACCAATGACAAACACACGAGAAAAACCTTTTCTAAGTTACAAGAAAAATAATTTAGAAAAATAAGATATAAATATCATCTCCCCAAAGGCAACAACCTGAATAAGTCACCTTAAAAATCGACTTTAATTTCACAAAAACATAATTAAAATTATAATTAAACAAGCTACAAAACAAAATAATTAACGTATATGATTATATAAGTAGCAAAAAAAAAGCATTTTAAACCCACACAATTAAAAATAAAATCAAGACTCTCATAACTCAATATGACTAATACCAGTTATAGACTAATCAAATATATTAAAACAAAACGCTCAGGTGATTTAAGCTTGAAATTAAAAACAAATTCATAATGATGGTTGGCTATTGTTTGATCATTATCATATTAATTTGCTAATGTAATGAAAACAAGTATACAGCATACTGTTATGCCAAAAGTGTGGCAGACGATGAGTGAAAGTTGTGGGTCATTTAACAATAACAATAACTGTCAGCAATAGTCGTCGTCTGCTAAACGTCTGTGTCTGGTAATTCAAACAGCATTTGCATAGCGACGAATTCTTTGACCTTTCAGACGTCAATTGTTGACAACCCACTACCACTAATACTACAATGACGATTACAATAACAACGACATTATATTAAATTTACACCTTTCCTTTGTCGAAAACAACTTCAGATAGACACCCAATTGTCAAAAATATCACACATCACAGTATCACTACTATTGTAAAAGCATGTCTGAAGTACAGTAGTACTACAGAGCGATCATAAGATTGTATTTAAATTATTACACTTACACATGCTGGCAATAAAAAAAACAAGAAAAAATTGCACAACTTACTACAAATTTTCTTTTCGTTACTTTAGTGACAAAAATTAACATGAAATAAACGGTAATAACTCGCATTGCTTTCCATACAAATTTGTCTCGTTTCTTTATAGGAAATGACCATTAAAAAAACGGGACTAAATTTCATTGTTTTCTACACATATTTTTCTCGTTTCTTTAAAACCCTGTAATATTTAAATCTCCAATTTCATACGAACTGTACCACAATGTTAACAAAATTATAAGCTTAAATATATTTAACCAAAATTATATTAACATCGTTAACTGCAGTCGTTTATTGAACAATTATGTTTTTTTTATTAATGTAATTTTAGTAACAAAGCTATACTGTAAGCAGAAGTACTAATTAGGCCTAACTAGTGATGCCGACATGCACCCGATCGTAGTCGGCAGAGATCAACGGTCGTCTCTCTCCGTTGACCGTCATTACATTTAAAACATCTGCTCGTCCTAATTTAACCGGTCAAACTGACCATCACAAAACTACAAATACTAAACATTAAAAAAATTCATTGTCAATTGTCATTTCCTCCGTTATTCTTTAAACTAGTTGTACACAATGATGATCTAACCTTGTACATTTCCGTTTAAAATTAACAACAGGAAATAAAAGCGTTTAAATCAAAATCTGATTTAGGTTCAGAAAAAGAAAAACTCCCATCGCACTAGTTTTTTTTTCCTACATAATTTTTATGTTTAGGATTATTAATGGCAAAAAGACCACGGATTTTCTCCTCTAAACTTTAAACCTGAAGTTTTACATCAGATTTATTAACAGCAATAATCACCAACAAAAAAAACTAAAAAGTATCCTACACACACTAATAAAATAACATGTAAAATATTCAAAAATAAAAATCTTAATTTTTTCTCCATTAGTTACAAATAAATTACAGGTTAAAAATAACGAACTTTACATACTGTATAATTACAGTATCGTATAATAATGTAATCGTCACTCAACTTGGCATTGAGATTTTCAATTTGCAATTCCAAAATTAATTTTTATTGTTAGTTGAAATTTGCCATTAAAATTCAGCATCACATCTGCTTTTAAGAGACAACTACGACACAATCATTACATTTTCATTATCTGATTTTAATAATTAATAAATTAAAGGCAATGCGTTTAGTTCAATTATTTCATTAAATACTAACCAAAGAAAAAAAAATTAAATTAACTTCCTGTGATTATACATTTTAATTAATAAAAGGAGAAAAAATAATGATTTAATGTTAAATTGTATAACATAGTATTATGAAAGAGCTAAACTTGTATATTTTTGCTTTTCTTCATTCACTCTTCACTCATTCAGCACTTAAAAATTAATCCACAGTCAACCCAACTCCCAACTATACATTAAGCAAAAGAAATCTAATTAATAAACCAAAACTTATTAATCTCCATCTCACTAACTCATAATCTTCATTACGCATGCGCCTTCGTTTGTCTTATTAAAATATTCTCTTCTCACGTATCGCTACAAGACAAGAACAGAAGATGAAGAAAAAAAAGAAAAGAAATTCTGTCAGTTTTCATCATGTCTGACACCCTGTGAATTTCTACATGTATACATAAACTAAGAAACGATAAAAGACGAAAAAGATTCCCCTGGGTGACGTCATTACAGAATCACAACGACAACAACGCCGATGAATTATTTTTATATTTATTTTAAAAGTAATTCAATGAAAGACAAGAAAAGAAAAAAAAATAACGCCGTTATTAACTAAAACGCGAAAACTTTACGCATCGCCAAAATTTTGGCAAACTTATTTCTTTTCTTAAAAGAAAGAAGAAAAAAAGTACCGTAAATAAATAAAAGTTGTGTGAAATATTATCCGACATATTTCAAAAAGTAGCAAAGTGAAAAAGTAATTTTTTCCTCTACATTTTCTTCTTCATCATCATCATCATCGCCACAATCATCTGCGTCTGCGTGAAATTAATTAAATGAAGGTGATTTCATTATAATCCTCAACACGTCACTATTGCTAAGACGCTATTTAATTAATCCCCTTCATTTTTATTTTTTAAGCTTATACACAACAATACTAAGCAAAATTTTCAAATAACAAAACCCTTTAGCAAACAATTCTATATCTTAAACACTGTACTGTGGATGTATGATGCACAACAAACCTCACTCACATTTTCCAAAAACATAATTATATAACCTACACACAAAAAGGCCCTTTTTGACGTCATCAACTTTCACAAAAACCCACAAAAGCTACAACCTAAATTATTCTACTTCAAAAACTAATACAATCACCTAAAACATCTCTTTCCTAAATAATAAGATCCATCACTAAAAGTTTACAAAAATAGAAAAATAGAAACTTTAAACTATTTACCAGTGACTAAATTTTTCTAACACTAAAACCACCCAAGCGACTATTTGCATAGGAAAGATAAAAAAGACAAGAAAAATATGAAATATGCATACCAATAATGCAAATCTTCAACTTTATAGTAAATTCTTAATTACACTTTGTGCTTTTCAATTGGAGTCGCATCGAAATTGATAATGTCAAAATGTCCCATATAGGAAACATCGAAAAAATTCAGACAAAAAATTAAATATAAACACTTTATGTTTAACTTTACACAAACATTTTCCTGTTTTTTTCTCAAAAGTGTAATTCTGAAAGAAATCTTTGCTTACACTCAATATTTAATTTTATTTCCAAAGATATCGATAGCATTACTATATTTTTCTAATAACCCTGAACAAAACAATTTTAATAAACAATGCCATATTTTTATCAAGGCTTCAACCATGTCAAATCTGATTTTGACATGCAAATATTTTATTTCAGACTATATTATTCTCTCATACAATCATTTTGTTGCGGTTTCAATTATTATAACTACAACGTCCAAAAAAAAATTTTTTTTTTTCGGTTGTTGTCTTTCTAATCAAAATCTTCTTGATACAAATAAAACTCTTATGATATGCACCCATAAGAGTTGATTTTATTTTAGATGTTGAATCGCATATTACAGATGATGATGCCGATGTAAAAATACAATACATACGAAGACATTTCATTTAATTGCAAGCCATTCAAATTTATGTGCAATTTGATTGGCAAGTAAGACGAGAAGAGTAAAAAGAAGTGCTTGAACACAGAAAAATCCATCTTTTATATTTATTATTATTCAAATGAACATTTATAAATTATAATATATGCAAAAATGAACATATAGAAATGCCTTGCTTGCCTTTGTCATATCGGTATAATAATAATTAAAAAAAAAGAAAGCAAAAAAAAATCATTAAAAGATCCATTTCGATATTAAAAATATTGTTGGATGGAGCTTTCCATTTCATATACACACAATCAATTATTAATTATCTTCAAACTAATATTTCAAATAAATAAAAAGCATGGAAAATGATAGCTAAATAAATATCAGAAAATTAAATGTGCATAGTTGTGTAAATAAATTTTTTTTATTGATTCAAAAGCATCGTTTTAAACCTAGAATTACTGTAAATTTCAAGGTAAATTACAGCATTCAAAAAATTAAGATTTACTGAATAACAAATCTAAAATTGAACACTGCTTATAATTAATAGTTAGTTGCAATGCTGTTTACAATTTCCATTTCTTAAAACACTGACTTTTGCAAATGAAAAAATATAGTTAAAGATTTATTGAAAACTAATTAACTTCTCTAAATAAACTATTAAACCCTAGTACAGCCTAACTTTCATTTAATAACCAATAATGAAACAAATACCGGCTAAATCCTTAACATTAACCTTTAACAATAATATTTGAAAGAAAAAAAAACCGATTTTGCAAAGTAAACTAAACAAGCTAAAATACTGGATAAACGCAGGTCAGTGACATGGCGCAAAATACACAAACAAATTAATAAAAAAAATTTAAATCCATCTTAAAAAAAAGCTACTTCGATGTTCAAATAATAAGAACAATCACCAAAATCAATAACTGGCCTAATCAATAAAAATACAATATCAGGTAACACTAGAAGCTGGAATGCTATTAACACACATTATAAATATCAACAATAACATTTTTTAAAATATTAAATGATATTAACCAAATGACTCTTCAATCCGACAATGTTTTTAATTGCTTTCGTGCACTAATTAGTCAACAAAGCGGTAGGTGAACGAGAACAAAACGATAAAAATAACTCACGCAATGTTGTCAACCCGGTCACATAAACACCCAGTAAAAGTTGACCGGCTTTTATTTTTCCTATGGCAATCTTCAATAGCCATCAACAACAAGAACATCAGCAGCCAAAAACACGGATATTCAATTAAGATTCATGATTAATTATTATCACGTTTGAAGATATCCATTCGACCATCACCACAAGACCGGAAGCCCCAAAAATGCATGGAAAAACTACTTTTGAAATTCTCAGGATGACCACACCCCCATTTATGGCTAGAAGACATCAAAGATTTCAACAATTTAATCCCAAAAAGTTACGACTGATACTGCAACCGAACTGTACCCAACACAGCAGTGTGCATATGGGTCAAATGGGCTTTTTTCAAGTGGACCAAAATGTCCTTCTGAAGCATGATTCGGCATGTTTATCACTGTCTTTCAGTTCTCAGGCGTTGACAAATTCGCTGGCTCCACCAACTTGGTCAAAAAAAATCAAAAAGCCCTTTGATTTTGTTTAAAAAAAGTAAAGAAAAAAAATCATTAACCCCCTAACAACTACTATTACTTAAGCCCATCCCCCAACTTATCCCATCATCAACCCTCTGTTAAAAGTGTCTTACCAATATGCAAATTATTTACTCGGTCAAAGTCCCCCTCCTCCCTCTCTCTCCTACATTTTCTCCCAAACAAAATAATAATAAACAGCCCCATATATAATATTTTTGCTTACAGCTCAACATCAATAACGTCGTCTACAACTACGACGCTCAAATACAACAATATGCCGAAAAAATAATAAAATAAAAAAATTTCTAAACTTTACACACTTTTTTATTTTTATTTTCAATCGTATATGCAAATGTTATGTCGCTCAGGCCCCTTGAACAACCATTACTAGCAGTATACAACTACATAGGAAAAACTGGAAGGAAAAAAGGGATTTTTAACCCTTTCCCGTACAAAAAGGGCCTTCAGTGAGAGACACCATAAACTGCTGAAAGGTAAAAAGCAACTAAAAATGTCGTCGTACCCGATAATAATAATAATAACAATAATAATGAATAAATAATCCTTTTCAAAACTTTAAAAAATACTTCGTAAGAGACATTTTTACACGATGAAAGAGGGGTAAACAAAATAATAAAATAAAAAAAAGAAATAAAACTAGAAAATGGTCCTTTTCTCCTCCCTCTTTCTTTATATTTTTCGATCATGAAAAAGTCCACGTCTTTATCAAGCCAAATAGGAAAAAATAAAGAGAAAAAATTCATCTTTCAACCCTTTTTACACCTTGCTTGGCTTTTCAGGCCAAGAAAAATACAGAAAAATATTAAGAGGGATGTGTTGCGTAAGAGGGAGTTTGAGGAGGGGTTAAAAAAAAAGGGCATGGGAAATTTTTATATCTCTAAATAACCCTTTTTACTCAATTTCCACACTGAAGAAGAAGAGCAGGTTGTTTCTCATATGCACAAGAGCCCTTTCAACCCTTTTTTTTTTACTTCCACTTCTCCATACAAAACACTGCATTTGATTTACGTCACTGTCAACTACAGTATAACCCTTTCCTTACGCTTATAAACTTCTTAATACAAATTCTCATATGCAGTACCTTTTTCTTCAGCAAAATCTTTTGTAAACAACAACAGTAAAAACTGCTTATAAATACATTTTGCAATGACACTGCAAATACAAAATATAAAAATAAAAATCCTTTTTTCCCTTCCCTTACACGTTTATATCAAATGCTCAAAAAATTTCTATTAACTATTTAAAATTCAATTTCGCATTATTTCCTCGCTGTTACTCGTGTATTTAAATGACAAAAAAGTCTGGAAAAGTTAAAATCAAATTCAAAACCCTGTTTTGCGTCCCAAATGTAAATGGTACACCTGATACGTTGCCGCCGCCTTAGTTCAAATGTTTTATCGTCTCAGGGCAATACAAATGCTCACATATACCAGCATTTAAATGATATATACCGTAGCTGTGTGTACACAATATTATGCAGTATACATAAACTAATTTATTCTTAATGAAATTTATCCATAACACCTCTAGCATCAGATGATTAGCTCAGATTAGCTTTAGCTTAAAATGCAAAGTACTTGTAAAGCGCTGCTGATGAAGCTAAAATGTAGGTGAACTGGCACAAAGCAGCTGTCTATTACATCAGTGCAAAACAGACAGACGCTTAGAAGTTAATAATATACAGTCGAAACCCTAAGGCCACCACTAGCCCACTTACACAATTATTCAAATCAACCCTAAACTCAATACAAACTTACAAAATCTTTGCTAAAATTCACAGAAAGGAAGCTCAACGTAAATATCAAGTAAAATGCCAATGAACTCCAGATCGCCACACCATGCCATCTTGTGTCACCAAAACATCACTAAAATTTAAAGTCATACTAAAATATTGCAACAACCTTATTCAGAATCTATTAATAGTTCATAGATGGATCATACTGAACTGAATCAGGTTTGTAACTAAGGTACACAGTCAAAACACTCGATTATTTATGCAACCTGAATTTTTAACACGCATGGTAGAACAATATTCAGTCTATGGCCAGAGTTTTCGTCAAATTTATTAGCTAGACAAAAGTTAAAAAAAATAAATAAAAATTAGCAATGTTGGTTATTTTCAAACCAACTATACAAGGTATTTCGGCCACACAAAATAGGACAATAAGTTTCCAGATATAACAGCTACCAAAGCTACCCAATCAACAAAACGTAGTGTGGAATCAACAAATTAAGAAAAATTTCTAATATGAAAGCCAAAATACTAATTTTTTAAACTTTACATCACAATACAATAGTTTGTCCAATGGCCGGCACCACAAACACTAATCCACAATTTTCATTGATGAAAAAGCAAATTAAAAGAATACTAAAAATGAGGAAAACCAATTGAAAATACTGCTTCGATTCAATTAAATAGAACATTGATACATCTTTCCATAGAAATACATGCTATTCTTGCCAAAGAATCCTTCATTTAAACATATCTAAAAAAAAAACTAATCTAATTGATACTGAATTTTGCACATACTGTACGGCATAAAATTATACTTCAACTTTTAAATCAAAACTATGATGTTCTCCTCAGCCACCCAAATTTTTGTCAATTTTAAGCTGTGAAATACGTCCCGTCTCTCTGGTTTTACCAAAGTTCTAACGCGAGTACCACACTTTCTATTTTTCAGGTGACTTTTGATCTACTACCCAACTAAGTTCATCATCGTCACCAATTTCAAAAGCCTTATAAATATTTAAAGGGTAAAAAAAATGTACACTACAGGAAAAAACGTTGCTCAAACACAAAAGTGAATTCGATCATACGATTATGATCGATGATAATTTTTTTTCTTGACAGTTTTCAGTTGGTCACATTTCATCCTCTGTTGGACCAAATAGATTTTTTTATCCACTCACTCTCTCTCAAACCTCTTATCACCTTTCGTATAATCTTTAACCCCTTCAGAACAAGTAAAAAAAAAAAGGGGTTTACATATTATATCAAATGACAAAACTCTTATTCCGATTCTGCCTCTTTAAAAATCAAAAACGATAAAAAAATCAAGAACATTAACTAAACTTATATCGAAAATGTCGAGTCATCAACAAGCAATGGACCCGTAAAAAAATGAAAAAAAAAGTCAAAGGGCCATATAATACATAAACCAAAACATACAAAAGTTAAAAACTCAAATTTCTTTTTTAGTAATTTTTATAAATGAAAAACACCTCGTCATTGCTCATTATTAAACCGCAATGTAATCAAAACATGGCAGATTATAACAAAAAAAAAAAAAAAAAAATAAAAAAAAAAAAAACGGTTATTTTTTTATGGCGCATTTCCTTTGGCTTACCATTTCGTGCTGTGTGTACGTGCATTTGTGCCCTAGGTCCTGCCATTCTTCAATGTTCATAATTTCAGTCTTTTACTCTCAAATACCCAAAACACATACTCGCACAGAGCCATAGACATACCGTTTAGTTCAACTAAACTCCCAAAAATTAACTAATAAATTATTCCCTTTACAAAGCAAAGTTATGTATTAAAATGTCACATGTTAAAATGATTTTTTTTTTAAGACAAACTAATCAATTGCTTAAATCGTTGACGCCCATTGAGGTGAATCGATTACCATCACATATTGTTCTCACTAATAATAGCAATAATAAAACTTAATAAAAGACTTTTATTAAACTTAAAGAGATTCAAACATAGTCTCAATTTTCACCAATCCTCAATCTCCAAGAAGCTCAACTTAAAATTTGCAGTTTATAAAACAGCAACGTATGTGGAACGCAAGACAACACTTGAGAAACACAACTTAAATTATTACGCATAAAATGGGCGTTTTAAGCTGGACAAAAGTTTGAAACAAATAGGAATCATGCAAGCTAAGTAAATTAACTAATCAATACAAATTATTTTTATAAACACTTATCATTTTTAAGTACACAAAGTTTAATCAAACATTCACAACAAAAGAGTCGACCGTTCTTTTTCAAATTAAGTTTTTTTTTTAAAAAATAAAATACCCAACACTAAGCATAACACAACCGTGTTTAATGTTTGCATAAGCAATTAGAAAAATTTTCTTTTATGTGAAATAGCCATTATATTCATAACTTAAAACGCACTTGTACTTTATTAAAATAAAAGTGCACATAATGACGCTCAGTAGAAAGTGAAATATGAAAATGACAATCATTTAATAACAATAAAGGTCGTCTTTTTTTGTTCTTCCTCTGTATTTAATATTTAATGTGTTATTTAAAGAGTCTATGTTAATACTGTACAGACAAGTAAAGTCCAAACAAAGAATTTTTCTTAACAATAAATATTTATTAAGTGCCACTGTTAACAAGCAGTACCGGTATTGCATTTTGAAGTTTAAAAACGGAAGCGGAATTTTATCTATAGTACACACAGATTAATTATTACGCTACAACTTATGGACAGAATATCAAAAACTAAGTTGATTAGTTTTAATAGAGAACGGTATGCAATGACCTTAAATAACCCTTCTGCTTCCTAAAATATCAGACAAGTAGCCACAAGTTCAGCCAATAAAATAAAAAAAATTCCAACATTTTTCAAAATTATAGTAGAATAACTAGAAACACCAGTTTAACAACTGAATCCGATAGCAAACTTATTAAACTAATAGACATCACTTACTCTACACTGTACACGTATTGCATTAAAAATAAACAGAAAACAAACAACAACAGCCGAGCATCTAACTTCACATATTGTAAGCTATAATAATAATAATAATTAAATAACCGAATAGGCAATACTCTAAATTCACATCCCAGCCTACGTTTCTCAAAAGCTAACTCACGGTATTACTATAGAGACAACACCCAATATTGTTATCAACTTATCAATATTGTATATTATAAGAATAGTGCCAAGTTTAGGATTTCCACGAGCAAACTTCAACAAGCTATTGAAAACGTAATATACGTAACGTAACTAAACTACTGAATGATACAGTATCAACTATGGCAGTAAACAAAAACGTAAGCACAGTATAACAAATTATATTGCAAAAACAGCACTAATTTAACACCGCAACTCCAATAAGACCATGATTACAATCTCAGCAATAAAAAATTGCCAGCCTAAAAAAATACACCATAAACAGTTCCTATACAAATAATCCAAAAAACAATAACATAAACTTGCGAGCATAGCAATGTTAATTATCAATTTTAACAAAGATTCCAAAGCCTAAAAAGTCATTGATCAATAATTAATCAATAACGCATAAATGTCTACGAGTACAATTGGCGTACATTGATTCCTCATTGATAATGTTAAACTTCTACATCTCGTCTTTAGTTACAAAATATATAGACAATCGAAAATTGAATCGATTTTTATAGACTAACAGAAATATCAATTGACATTCCAGTAATTAAAAAAGAATAATTTCAAATATTTCAGACACAAACACAAAAAATCATTCATTAGTATTCAGACAATAAAATTATTTTTATCCTTTATTTTACTTCTCTAACTTAATGCAAAACGAGTTCGATTTACTGTAATTATTCCTCCTTAATTTATCTACTGCATTTTAGATTTCAAAACATTACTTAAAATGTTCCTTGATTAACTCCATACCCGACAAATTGCGAAAAAATTGAGTCAATAAATTCAATGCTCTGCGACTTGCGAGCAAATCATATTGAACATTACTTTTGTGCAATCTAGCATTTCTAAAAATTCAATTTATCTTCGAATTTTATGCCACGTAATTCCGATTCACTCTGTATATGCGGGAATTGTTTTAATCGAAACACGACTAATTTGTTTGACAAAAGTTCAGTTAAATTTAAAGAAAATAAAAAATTTGAATGAACACTACTTGGATGTCAGAGATAAAAGCGAGGGATGAGATTTAAAACGCAACCCCCACCTCCCCCCTTAATTCACCTCTCTTAAATGGGAAAAAAAAAATTTCACTCAACGATATATCGATCCTAATTCGATTTAATTTGACAGACAGTTGTGTATTTTCTTTTCCTTTTTCCTCATCTTCCACCACCCCCTCCCACCATTGGCCCCCTACTTTTCTACATCTATCTAACCATCCACCCCCCTCCTAATACTTAATCATTCCCCCAGCCACCCAACCCTACTATAAACAATTTCATTTCAACTGCGCAGTCGCAGTGCACGTGTAAATAACAATAATGGATCGTGACACGACGTTTGCATCAAAAAATAACGCGTAATAAAAAAGTCGGATTAAAAAGTGATGAGGGGGAGGTTCTTAACATTAAAAATAAAACAGCCAATCAATGCTAATGTAATGGCGGAAAAACAGTCCAATCAGCGTTGACAGCTCTCTCACAAAACAAAAAGACGCAGTGCTGTCGTCATCAAAAAAAAAATTAGCATAAACCACTTAAAAACATTTCGTGATTTGCAACTAAAAAAAATATACAATTTCAATTTGATTAATCCTGATTAAATAAACTCAAATTTAAAATAGTTTGGCAGCGCATTAATTAGGCGCTGACGTAAATATAAACTTTGCGATTTCAATGGAGAAACAAATCAGCATAACCACCACAAATATTATAACACAACTATTAATTTTAAATACTCAAAAATTGCAGACAATTACAAAAACACTGTTTAAAATTTAAAGTAAATAAAATTTGCTGGGACTTACCTGAATCCCACATCACGATGGCCCCCTTTCACTCAGCAACGTTTGGACATTTCGACAAGAGGGGGTGGGGAGGGAATGAAGGGTTTTACATAAAAACCCCCAACTTTAAAACTTACTATTAATTAACTTAATAAATTAAAAACTAATAACAAGGAAGTAAATGGGACGGTTCCTCCGTAGTTACAACGTCAACGCACATTCAATCTGAACTTAACCACATGCAAATGTCACCGATTCTCGATATCTAAAAACATACCTAGAAATAGAGATAAAAAAAAGAAATATTAGTAATAATCTTTACAATACTTAAAAGTTTCAAAATTGCTTTTTTAGTGTTATTGGTATGACTGGAGAAAGTGAAAACACATTAAAGAAGAAAGTTCTAAACACAAAACCGACACATTATTAAATAAACAATGTAAAAAGTTGAACTTTTAAAACAATGAACATACTTGCAGTAACTAATTTTAACTACTGTACGTTTAATGTTGAGAATATAAAAGACGACGCTAAAAGTGCAAAGTATTAGCAGTATATATAAAATCTAGAAATTTAAATAGCGCAATAGTAAAAGAGCTCAATTACCATTACAACCACATGTAAAACGTAAACGTGCGTAGATGCCTAATTGAGGCAGTTACTAGACAACTAACTAATAAAAGCTGCTAATTAATTTTTAAAGTAATTATTCTTGCAATATAATTTCGGTATGCCGCCACGAACAAAATTTGTGAAAAACATTAAAACATTTATTCAGAACATTAGCTAGAAGTTCGACAATAATTACTATCAACAAAACGTTATTTAATTAATATAAAAATATGAATGGAAATATAAAAATAAATAAATGATTGAGATGTACAGTATTCCGTAAATGTAATAAAAATTAAAAAGAAATAATTTTTATTAACTTAAGAGTTGCAGGTTACTGGTTTGACCATAAAGACTATTTTATATCAATTTGGTACAAAACCGTTGATGATACTTGTTGAAAAAGATTTAAAAAATACGCGAGATTAAATATTTCTTTAAATAACATGACATGAATAATGAACAGATATTAAAACAAATAATTGCTGTCAAAAAAATGTTGTAAAAATAAATATTTTGTTAAAATAATTGAAAAAGTTCACATGTACAAGGATATCAAGCTATAACTTTACGAGAAACAATTAAACTGCACAATAAAATTTAAAATTTGGTTTAAAAAGGTCAAGTTAACAAGATGTTAACATTCACTTAATGCAAAATGAACATGAAAAAATTTCATTCCTATTTATTTGATAAAAAATAGCGTAAGCAAATCACAAACATTGTATATGATTTATATTAATCAATTGCTGATAGTAACCGATGCTATTCCCAAATTACTTTAGTATCAGTATGATAATAAAATCTTATCATTTCAAAAAAACAAAAAAAATTCGAATTATAAAAATACTTCTAAACATCTCATCCAAGTTATCAATTACTTATGAGTAAATTTAGCACTTACTACGAAAGTGAAGATATTTTACGTTTCAAAAGTTCACACTGCACAGTCTACGACACATTGTAGCCAAAATAAAAATTTCCTCACATTTAAATTTAACCATAAAAACATAAAATAATTTCTTCAACACTTCAAACCATCCTACAACAAAAAGCGTACAAAATTGCAGAAATGGTTACTAATTAGATATACTAATCAAAAACAATTGCCACCAATAAATTGTCGACCCGGTGCAGTGTATAATAATAGTAAAAATAAAAAATAAAAAAAAACAACATAAGAATGATGCTATTATATAAAAATCTAATATTAAAATGTGCGCATATTTTGCCTACGCTCCACCCACTCGTATACCTGTCAAAAGTCTTCTCTAAACCACTTTTGACCCTATAATACACACATACACAACCCTTTCCTTCCACCACACCACCCCCTTTTTATTTTCTTATTTTTCTCATTCACACCAAATACAAACACACAGTCTAGCCTTGCCTGGCAATAGCAAAGCTATATAGACGTAGACGTCGTCGACAGATTACAAATTTTTATTTAGGGAGCAAAGAGTTGTTTGTGTTGTTTAGACCAGGCAGAAATGCAAAAGCAGACATAGACGCCGTCTGCTATGCCAAAACGTTTACAATTTCAATAGACGAAAACAAAATTGCAACTATTACAGGGTGGCAAGTAAATTAGCACTAGAAATGGCAAATACTGTACATCAATCCATTTTTGAAAATATTACCAAGTTGAAATCATTAACCGTCAATCACAGTAATTTCCCATAAAAAATCAGAACAATATAATATTAAATTTTTCTTTCACTGATTTTTACTACATTTTTGCCAATTTTCTTAGATTTTAAGACAAACTTACTGTTTTAAGTATCTTATAAGTAATAATCTTTCCTAAATGTCATTTGATTTATAACATTGACTGTTTAATTTTCAATTTACACGACAAACCAATTTCTTAAAGCTGAAACGTTAAAACCATAAGCAAACACTTAAAACAAAACACCCTGTACAAGTATCTCAAACATGTTAAATTTGTCTTTTAAAATAATGAATAAAAAAAATCAATAAAATTAAACTATCTACAGTACTTTTAAGTTAACCTTTACAAACGAGCGCCTACATTTACATCATGTCAACTTTAAACGCTAAACATTTTCGTCGAAATAAAAAAACAACCCAACAACGCTATTGATATTGAAAGGGCCGTGGCAAAGGGCCCTTATCCGTTTTCCTTATCGATCGATGAAAGCAAAAGAGAAAAAGAGAGGCCATTGACTTCTAAACAATATTTCCTTTACGCTCTTATAATTTCATCGTGACGTCACGATTGTATTACCTAATTAGCTCGCAACCTTAAATTTTGAGCAAATATACATTGCAAACACTAACGACGAGATTTATTTGAAAAACAAAATTATTTCTACAATTAAGAAACTCTGATTTATGAACAAAATAAACCATATCGATTAATAAATACAATTTAGGTAATTACAAAGCTTTACGAAAAATGCTAAAAAATTTTTGTTTAATAATTTATTAAAATATTTTTTTCAACTCCATTATAAAACTTCAATATCCATATAAATTTTTCAGGAAACAGTGTGGGAACTGCATTTTGAATGATTTCACTCGTCTGATGATGTCACATCACTATGTAATTGGTTTTGTTTGTTACAGAGAGAGATGAAGTTTCAACTGGGGAGCTAAATTCCCATAAGAAGCATTATTGGACATGCATATCCCCTTTATCAACCAATCAATCTGACACACCCTGCATCAAATGCCATATATGCTAAATATAAACTCAGCATCGATAATCAGAACAAATTCTATTTCACAAAACCTAACCAAACGACACTTGTATGGATTGAGTTGGAGATTCGTTTGGCGATTAAACAGGTAAACAACACTCGTTACGCCATTGCCAATGTCACAAATTAACAATGCACTGCGCATTTTCGCTTAGTACTTCGCTACATCATTTAACTAAAAATTGTGTCAGTGTAACAGAATTAAACCACCAATAGTCAACCATACAAATAACATACTAAAACGCTAAAAATGATAACAATCAAAACAGCCAACATAAACGTAAACAGTCTGTCAGATTCAAATTTAATTAAAAAATAACCCCCAATTGTTTAACTATAATAAAAATGACTTAAAAGTACCAACTATTGATCCAATTATTCCGGATTTTCGACTCTGTTTTTTAAAGTACAAGGGGAGAAAAACTAAACAAATAATCAAGAAGAAAAAAGCAGTTCCAAATGAGAAATGTAAATTGCTAAAAATATTAAAAAGCTCTACCAATAAATTTCTAAATAAAAAAATTATCTATAGATATAATGACATACAGTAGATCACTGTTTACCATACAAGAAACAAAATTGGCCTCTTTAAATACACTGCATTTGGTCTTTTCCTCCATCCAATCCATCTACAGAAAATCTAATACATAATGTAAAGGGGCATATACTGTACAGTGTAATATCCAGTTTAAATTTATAATTTATTTAAATACATTTGCTGGCTTAGGGGGAAATATTTTTCCTCGATAAACAAAATAAAGTCGAGTTGGGAGCTGTTTAATGTTAAAAGGGCTTTGAAAAATGGGCGTTAGATACAGTATAGGAAAAGTAGAGGAGATTTTTGTTTTGTTTCTCAAATGAAAAGGTCCTGTCGTTGCAATAAAAATCCCCCAAAACAACTTTGGGATATATAAAATGAATTTCAGTTACAGCTTCCATAGCGTATACAGTATCGCAGTAGCCATGAATGATAATATAATATCTCTGGTTATTTTGTTGCTGTGTGGACCAATGGAAACCGCCCTTTGGCTTAACTCGTAAATTTTCGATTTGAAACGTTAGAAAAAGCCTCGGTACATTTCACCCGACTAAAAATGTGGAAAAGTGACCGTTTAAGTTAAAACCCAATGGGTCTTTTCTTCAAGCTTTTATTATGCTCCCATAAGACATTATTACACCAGCATGCACATGCGCTACTTAATGGGCCCTTTGGGAAATTTTATGAACCTTTTGTTAAGTTTATTTCCAATTGCTTTTGAATAGACTACATACGTAAGATGAAGCGGTGGAAATTTGGGGAGAAAAAAAGAAGAAAGAGGTATAAAATTTCACTAAAAATAAAAGGCAATTCAAGTGGACAATGCAAAACAATAGTGTGATACAATGGACACACACGAGTAGCGAATCTCTATGGGAATAAGGAAAAGCTTATATGGGAAAAAGAGATTAACCCAATAACACGTAAGAGCATGCGCAGTATGAAACATTAAAAGAAGTTGTCAAGTAAAAGCAGCACAGCTTATTACTGCTGATCAGTTTATACTCGTACATAAAATTCTCCTAACCTTTAGTTTCATTAACTAATTTTAGTGGTATAATACTAAAAATCCAGAACAAAAATTAAAATTGAATAACAAATATTTTAAAAAATAAAAATACTTCAGATCGACGGTTTGTGAACATCAGATTCACTAAAAAAGCAATTTATTTTTAATTACAATAAAAATGCCTTGCTCTCATAGACTAAAGTTAACCTGAAGTCATAAGAGAAGGTAGAAAAATAGTTGGATTAATCGATATAATTGGATTAAAATGTAACATTTTTTTTAAAAAAATGCAATAAATGACAGTGATTAGTAATGGCATAACTAATAAATGTAAGCGATTAATAAACGCAATTATTGGATTTGTAAAAAAAATCATTAAAATTTTCCCAACATTTTGTTAATATCTGCAGGTTATTAAATGTGCTAAACTCAGAAATAAAAAAAAATAATATACGAAAATAATAAAGTTAAAGAGTTTGAGAAATTACTACTATACACCATTATTACTATTACACACTTAATGGACATCACAGCAATTTAATCTTTAAGAAAGAGGACAAAATTGCAGACAGTACAATTAAGCAGTAGCGACAAATGACACTCCTAAAATTTTTCATTTTTTTAGAGAAAATATTAAAATAGAAGAGCAACAATTTGAAAGCAAAAACAAAGTAGGACACAGGATGAACATAAGCAATTTTTGTAAAATTTCTCATAAAAAGCTATTATTTTCATTGTATTTATTGTGTCCCGTTATACGACAGGTGTCACCTGACCAGACATTTTCCAAAAAAGAAAACATTAATTGTTTAATTTCCAGAAATTTGATGTTTACGTATAATAAAGTTACAAAGTCTTACATAATAAATTTTTTTTAGTGAGATATACTGTACATTCTGCACTTGTCTTTTAAAAATAGCTTTGTGTTTTCAGTTTTTACATCAGACTGGTTACTTTTTGTCTTTCATTGTTTTTATTTTTGATTTCTTTAAAAAGTTTTTTTTTTTTGCTTATTGTGAAATGTGATTAGTGTGAAAGCAGCTGTTGGCCAGACAACGCCGCTGATTTCGCCGTCTGCTATTAAAACTTGCAAAATATAATTATAGAGAAAATTCTGGTGAAATGCCATTTAAATATACATCTCACAGGATAAAATATGGGATAAGATTACCATTTTTTCGAGTAATAATCTGCAAGATTTATAACTTTGCATGAAGATGCCACAATTTACCTAAACATTAGCATGGTTAACATTTACTAAGAAAAATGCAAATAAATAACTAAAAATAGTCAAAAACTCACTTTTAGCAGGACAGCACAAAAGTTTTTTTTTACTCTTTCTCAAATATGTATAAATTTAAAGTTACATAGTGCTTATAAAAATAAATCAACGGTGCCAATGTACCAGAACTTAAATAATAGACTTTAAAGCACACATTGTAAAAAGTCAATTGCATGATCAAATTAAGTAAATTCTTCACCAAACTCTTTAATAATACCGTAGTTATAGCAAACATTAAAATAACAATTTAAATCAGTATAAAATTAAACACTAAATTACTTTTTAAAAATGAAATTTAATAAAACCGCAAAAAAACGAAATTTGCAAAACAATCGAATAATTGCTTTACCAGTTCAGATTTAATCACTCCAATTTGAACACAGTATTTCTTTAATATTATTGTCTAGAAATATATAGAAAATTAAGTTTTTGAATGCTTAACTAAATTTGACCACCAACTATAACATTTATTTTTAAAAACACTGTACAAATACAATTCTCCACATTGATTTAGAAAAGTAATTACCGGTACGTTGGACGAAAATGTCAAAAAAATAAACTAATTTGAAACCCGTACAAGATTTACCGGTAGTTTCAAATTAAAAAAAATTAATGCCCAACAATTAACTATAGATTAATAAAAAAAATAGTAACTTGTAATACTTATGAAAACCAATGCATAAAAATAATCAACAACTGTAATACTGATACAAAAGATTTGTATACAGTATAGTATAATATATTTTAATAATTAAGTTTTATAATATTTTTTATTAATACTTAATTTTTTTTAATTTAATTCCGCCTTTTATCTCCTTAAAAAAGCAATTAATTGACCAGATCTTAAAATGTATGTGATCAACATTTGAAGTCCTTTGTAATGATGGATGAATATTAATAAATATTGCCTCACTGACAAATAACCAAATGCACGTCAAAATTTCTTACTGACTGACCTACAGTATTGCAATTTATCATTGGGGGAAAATATGCTTGGGTTTAATTAGTTTTACATGCAAAGAGAAATGCTCCTATCGCCTAAAGCTAGGCCACTAAAGCAAATACTAAGTTATTATAAAGCGCAAAATAAACAAAACCACACTAAAAAATTCCTAGTAAAGACTGCTAGTCAAAATTAGTGAAGTTGCTAACCAATTTATACTTCTAGTCAACAGTTTGTGAAAATCCAGAGTCAAGGAGAAGCAAAGCATTTTCAATGTCATTCAAAATACATTGAAAAGTTTTCACAAATTTCTGACCAGAAGAACAGAGTGATCATAAGATATGTTCACACATAGATGCAGGCAGTCAAGAAACAATTTGCATAGTTTACAATGAGATTGTTTACTATTGATATTTATCTTGCTTCTTTAATACCAGTATGTATATGTGAACATACATCTTCTGTTCACTCTGTATAGTTTAAAAATTAACCTACACAGTAATTTTAATTAGCAATTTTTTAGCTAAAAGCAAAAAACTTTTTGCAATTACAGTACTTAATGTATGCTGTAACAAACAAAATTTTAGTAAACAAAAAATACAGCTCTGAAATGTTTTTTTTCTTCTTCAGTATCCCTTGATCGCCTGGAACCACAAAAGAAAAAAAAAAACATCCCTTGCACTCAGTGCAGAATGTAGTTGGCACTTGGGGGTCAAATTTGCCCTACTCTCGCTCCCTAACGTTGCACCCCTGGGTGTTTAGGAAGATTATGACCTAGACCATTGTCAGCCCCATAAAAAATGAGAGTTTAAATTTTTAAAACACACACGCACATACGTACTAAGTGACTTTCAAGACGTAAGAGACTGAAATGACCTATAATTTTAAGTAATGTAAAAAAAAAAGTCTGCTATGAACAACCAAAACAACATTTCGTATAATAAAATATCTGACTGCCAAATTAAACATAATATTCTAATCGAATTGCTATGACACAGTTTTCCTAATGTAAATAACGTAGCAGCTGATTTCTCAGTAAAAACGCGTTACTTTTCAAATAATAGCAAATTTGAGCAGCGCAATACGTTATAAATAAATAATGTTTGATGAAATTTAAATTTAAAATATTGCAAAATAACGCATAAAGATTGAAATGCCCCTGCAAAATGACCACTACGTTCAAAAGTTAAAATGCCAACCACTAGATGGCGCTAGCACAACTACGCGTGTGCGCCTATGTAACATTTTTGAAAAATAGTGTTAGCAATACGTCGACCGTTAACCTGCACACAAATCTTATGGCAGAAATTCTCACACACAAATTTGTGTGTAAAATAATAGTTTCAGATGAAGTAACAATCGTTACAAACAGTTAGAAATAGTTAACAGCAAAGATAATGACAGTTACAAATGGAAAAAACGAATGCATCAAAATACGAGGGTAGAAAGGCAAGTTAGGTAACAGCAGTTGTAATGTAAACACGACTGGGAATGCAGTTCCACCATAAGTGAACACCCTCCCCCTTCTCACTCTGTGGCTGATTTTGAGAAATGAGTTTTGCCAGATACTCGCAGCAGCAGAGCAGAGAGAAGAAGAAAAAAAAATCAATGACAAATGTTGAAATGTCTAGCTTTACGTCTATCGACCAACGCAAAACGTCGTCGAACTGAAAATCTCAGAGATATGTGTATGTTAAGAGTTGTAGATAGAGACAAGAGAGAAGATTTAATATTACACCGCCACCATCATCATCAACATATCAGACATAACATGTAAAAATGTAACAAGGTCATGAAGCCGGTCTTTTGTTTACCACGTGTTAGTCACTCTCAATATTATTATCATGTAACACACTTTCACCAGTCTACTTTGCATAGCAACTATCAACGTATTATGTATGCTAATTAATTTACATATTGTCCCAAATGCTTTGCGCCCCCGAAAATTTTCGTAAAATTTCACACTCACCGACACACGAATGAACTTCTTTAAGAGGGCGAGAGAGAAAAACAGTAGGCGTCCTCTCCTTCGCTAACGAAAACAACAACGAAAAAAAAAAAAATGTCTCAACTCTATACAATAAAATACAAAAGGCTGCTGGGAGAAAAATAACGAGACATAAAGTAGCCGCTCGGTAGCTATACGACGAACCCCGCTTGCATTATTATGCATTTATCATAAAGCGGTCAGTGAGCCTCACTGAGCGACATTCGTAACCAACCGTAATGGCGCTTTACGTAATGCTACGTAGC
>JAAFCF010005748.1:9944009-9983665 GCA_013389785.1 Helicorthomorpha holstii | reverse complement strand
AGCTTACTTACGTGTGTTTTAAAAACAAACGCCACAAACATTCAGAGATAAATAAAAGGTAATACTCACTCCTACCTGTGGGCACATCTTGCACTGGTACTTCCGACCTGGTCCATTGGCAGACGATGAACCTCCACTACCGCCAGAATTCATGTTGGACTGCTTAGCGTTAATTGGTTGCGGTACCACCAACATCGAACCGGGTGATGAAGTGGCACCACTTCCACCACCGCTACTACCACCACCACTTCCACCTCCGCCGCCGCCCCCACTCGACACCGGTGGACTATTGCTACTGCTGCTGTTACTCCGGGCATGAGTCCCATGATTACCATACATACTATGCAACTGGGACGATTCTAGGCTGCCCGGCCGACCATCGTCTAATCCCCCACCACCTCCTCCTGGACCTATAAAAACAGCAAACGACTAAATTAGTCATCTAAATTTCAAGAATAAAGACTTTAAGAATTAAACATAAAAATGAGACAATTTCCAGTAGACTTTCATGTTAAAAATTCACGTTTCTTTATAGCCTTTTCATAAAAATCTCTCAAACACCATCAAAACACACAAAACATATTAGGAGTTCCGTTTTTTTATTATTATTAAATTAGTCTCTTTTGATTTGAAATTACCAGGGCATTGAAAGTTGGATGATGGAAAGCAAAGATCCAGTTCTCCACGCTGAAATAGATGCATTTAATCGCCGGAATTTTTTCTCCAGACTCCAAACTGATAAACACATGAGAGATCTACTTGTAACTAACTAAACACTGAAATGATGGTCAAAGGAAAAAGTTGTCCTTAAGTTCCGACCACACCGATCAAAACTAAGCTCGACAAATGGTCAATATGCAAACGTTGCAACCCCTTTTTACCTCCTTCCACATATTAAAAATGACGATTCCCACGCTGTCCCCCCCACCAACCCCTTTCCTCATCCTATCCAACCCTCGATCTCTTACAACATTATAAAATGCACGTTGTTGCTTTTCCCTTATTCAAATTCAATTGGTCATTCAATAACAAAAGCTATGGGTCCATTCACAAACAACATTTGGCCACCTGGTCACTTGCATGAGAAAATGCGCAAGATTTATTTGATGCCTCTCGGTCATCTTAGCAAATCTTTTATACGCAAGTGCATCATAACCAACAAAACAAAATGACTATTTTGAAAAACCTTTTGAAATTCAAACACGGCTCATAGATGCAGAGTTTAGAGCAGAAGATGCAACAAGAAAGAAGAGAAAAAAATTCCAAGAAAACAGGATAGGTTCAATTCAATTCATCTTTTTATAGCTTGAACTATTAAAGTTAAAGCAAACCACATAAAAAATCCATTCCGATTTAAATCAAAGATTTTCCCACTCTTAGCAATAATACAAATGGAAATCGACATTTTAATACTTCTTAAAAAAATGCAAGCAACTTTTAAGTGAGACAAATTACCATGTATATCTATGGGATAAAATCTGGTTACTTCGTGGACAAAAATTTAAAGCTACAATAATATTTAAAATAAAATGCTAAATTATAACTATTTCCTTGCTAACTTTGTTGCACAGATTACTGTTAAGTAACAAGACAAATTCACATTAGTATCAATGACATAAAGTATCGATACTTTTGTTTCCATCAACAAAACAACTGTTTAATTGCTTAATTAATACTCTATTGTCACACAATGCAATATTGATTTGCAAAACATTTTACAGCCGCGAATCAACTGTCAAGTAGCACTACATTGTCTGAAATATCAAAAAATGTTTAAATTTCGTGACTAGAAATTTTAATCATTTTTCTAATTTCCTCATCGGCAAAATTGGATAATAAAGTAAATAAAACAAGCAAGTGTTCAATATGGTGCGAATTTCCCAGCGTGTGTTTTGTGATTTCAAAAACCAATTTTGTTATTATGTAGATTTTTTTCCATGGAACCAGTCCCTCCCTCTCTTTCATTTTATTAATTTTATAAATAAAAAAAAATCAATCGATTGTTTGTTTGACGCATTGTTTGTGTTATTGGACTCAAGAGTTGACCGTAAGAGGGCGTGAATGTCATCCATAGCGGTTTTTAGAAAAGCAAAACTAAAGACGTCGAAAATGGGTGCAGTATTATTAAATAGAAAACTTGACATTAAAAAAAAATAAATTTAAAAACAAAAATCGAAGGTGATAAACACAATGGTTTGAACCCTTTTTGTTTTCACATGTCATTGAAATTGGATCTAAACTTTTAAAAATAAAAAAATATATAATAATGAGTAATGACATTTAAAAAATAATAAGAAAAAAGTAAAAGATGAAACATGAAAAGAGTTTTTGAAAAATATTACATTGTTTTGCACACGAAGATAAACAGTCAATTTTGCATCAAACTACATGACTATCGATTAATCGATTGCTTTATACAATGCAATGCAAAACTTTAAACTTGTACTTCAAATTCAACTAATTTCATTGTGTATTTTTAAATTTAAACTGACATAATAAACCAATGCCTACAGTGAAATTTAATAAGATTATAAATTAAAAAAAAAAACTGCGTCATATTCCTCCTAGCTTTCAGGTTAAATCATGAGCTCATGTTTAACCTTTAGCAGAGTTTGACCTCGGCCCAATACCAGGAAAAATATACAAAAACCAAAATCGTAAAGGGTTTAATGAACTACTAACACTGCACAAGCAAACACAGTCAGGAAAATAAGTTGAAGTTATCGCCTAGGAAGGCAGAAAAGGTCAAAGTTCATGCATTTTTCAAGCAACTGACTAATAAGCAAATGATCAATATAACAAAACAAAAACCTTAAAATCAAACTAGAAATTAAAATTTCTATGCTGTAAAATTATATTAAATTATACAATTTAGCAATTAATTATTTCAATACATAATATTTAAATTTTTGCATGTTTCACCAATACAGTGACATCATTGCTGAGCTACATTCTTACAGTGTAAGGTTATTGATTACTTTTTTTCTATTTTGCAATGTTATAACTTTATAAGCACCATGTATAAATCAATAAATTTTAATTCAGTTTGTCATTAAATCTGGCAACGTTGTCGTTCAGTTTATTATTATTATAATACCGAATTAATCCGAAGTACAGTAGTGCAATGTAAAGCAAAGCAATGTGTTTGGAAAATGTAATGTAATTGTAATTGTACAAACGGAAATAGGAGCAGAAAAAGGTGGTGGTGTTTCATGGATAAGTTGTGGTGGGGTATTTGGGTGGGTTGCAATATATGGAAAGTGTAAAATAGTGAAAGAGTGGGAGGAGACTGACACACAAACCGAATCAATACAGGTGTTGAACAAAGAAAACATACAACAACCATTTCAAACGGTGGCTGGTTTAGTTTTCATATGATCACATATACACAGTGCATATATAAAACATTGTACCCTCCCTCTCAATCACACCCCCACCACCATCACCTCTACCTAAAATACCCAGTCCCACAAACATCTATACACTTTTGCAATGAATCATTAAACGTCATATCGCAACTCAACTCAGCACATCCACATATTTATGACCTTCTTGTAAACCAATTCAATTTCTTAAAAAAAAAACATTTTCAAAATCTAAACTGATATACATTTCTTATCGTTTACAAAAACGCAATTGCTATCATTTTTATGCATAAATTATTTCTTCAGTCGACTTTTTTGTTGTTGTCAATAACCAATCAATTGCGGTTGCTAGTCTAGTTCCGATAATATTGTATATTTTGATAAAAACAAATCAAGTTTTTATCTGATTATCGTGAAGTCTAATTATTTGCATGCAAAAGTTTAAATGGTCAACCGTATTTTAAACTTAAAGCGTTCAGCGTCGGTATTACGTTACATTAAGTGGAAATGTGATGCTGAGAGTAAATGTGTTTAAGTATAAGTTAGTACGTTCGGTATTTCAGTGCTGTCAGTGTTACTTTAAATTCAAGGGTTGTAAAAGTCGGATATGACATTATTAACCGTCGTCAACAACTTCTTTTCAGTCGTCTTGTTTAAGAGCCATCAGTTTGCTTCTACTGTATACACATAACTGCTGACCACCCAAATGTGACAACTTTTTAGCTTTACTTTTTATTTTAGAAATCCTGTTTTTACTACTTCTAATTTACAAACTCAAAAAAAAAAAAAATAAACATAAATAAAAAACCGTATTTAAATTAAATCTTAAAAAGTAAAATAAAAACAGTTTTATCATTAGTTAAATTTCACACGCAAAAAAAAAGAAATAAATAAAAAAAGTTAGTTAATGTCAGGAAAACTTAATGTTAAAATTAAAAATCATTTATAACTAATTTTTCAAAACCACTCTTACGCTTTGCTGTCTTTTTCTTTTGATATTTTGATTTCAAAAAATAAACACATATTCCGGTTTTGATAAAATTATTTTTTTAAATATAAAGTCGAAACAATAATAGCAGACATACAGTAATTAGAGATGTCTGAAAAAGAAAATTCACGAAAGTGCATTAGACAAAAATTAAAGATAAAATAATTAAACTGAAGAAAAAAAGTTGCTAACAATGACACACTCACGACATTTGCTTTTTTGCATTTTAATTAGGCAATAATAAATTTTTAACTTTTGGCGTAATTGCAAAACCACACAATCCATTAAAACACTGCAAAATCACTAGTTTTATAGAAAATTATCGTTTTAATATCAGTCAACTATTTTTATTTTTTTTTCCTTTGCTACAACATAAACATAAACTTACTGTATATAAATCCAATAACAGTAATATATACAGTGTTGTATACACAGAAATAAATACAAACATTAGCAAATACGACAGAACTCTATGTGTGCATTTTGTGTGTGTGTATTTTCTATTTTCCCGGGGAGATGAGTAAATGGGGGGAGGGAAAGAGAGAAAATGTCTGTAAACAATAAATTGGTCAGTTGCAAAGTTACTACTGCATATATATGTATATATACACACAGTAGTATGACGGTAGACATCTTATTGGTTTATCTGATAACCGTTCGATGTAAACTTTTGTACACTTTTAAACAAAATGGTTCAATATGCAAATTTTAAATGTCCAATGTGTTCACACACACACGGACAATATAAAATTTAACATAAAAGAGTGTATACAACGTAACACTGCTGTATACAAATAACACAAACGCAAAACTTTATTTTAAAATAATAATAGATGTCTTTCATTCATTGGTGAATGTAAGACATGATGTCATAACTTTCGATTACAATTTTATTGAGCTTCACAATCGAAACTCTATTAAATTGTTACAGTAGAATTTTACTTTTACAGCAACCACAAAAAAACTTTTAAAATTTATAACCGAAATCTATAAAGCTACAAAAGATGTTTGAAATTTTATTCAACTTTAGAAAAAGATGACCTAGTTAATAAGTTACTTATAAAAATCGACGTTTAAAACAACACATTTAAATTTCTAATAAATTGTAAAGTTTCAATTCACAATATAAATAACCATATTTAGTACCTCAATTATCACATCTGATACCAGTACCTAAATAAATATTCTTAAGAGTCTCATTGACCACATTTTGAACTTCAATGATCACATATCAAATTTCAATAACAAAATCAAATACATCCATTTACTACCAGAATAATTCCTCAAAAAATCAATTATAGCGTCTTAAATTACAAATATAGCTCTATAAATTCAGTTTGATTAAAGTTTCTCATAAAAAATTAGTAATAATGACGTTATTGTTGAGGCTAAAACCTTGTGATGTTAATTGTCGACAAAATTATTACGATTACAATATTTGTTTAATGATATTGTACAATTTACCATTCATGACTCATTAATTCCCCCAATGTCAACATATTCTTCAGTATCATTAACACAGACTTCAATTACATAATAATTTGCACACGGTCAGCTACAATGCAGTACAACCAAGTTTTAGGGTCGTGGAACCCAGAAAATAGGACGAAATATTATGCTCGTCTAAATTAAAGTGATAGATAAGGTCAAGGACAATATTAAAAATCAATAACCTAAATTTTTATTTTTATCTTATTAGAGATTGAAAATACTGTACAAATAAATTCTCCTACCGTATATAAGTTAGATCGTTAATGTCTAATGCCCCGTCTCGTGTATTTATATATAAAAAAAAGTCAAAGTACTGAAAAGAGTCAAAATAAGAAGGGAAAAATGTTTACCACTTTTAACATGTAATTCATATTCAAATTTAATTCAAAGTTAAAGTCCAACGGGGCCAAAATTCTCGTTTTTCTTTCAGCTCTTCGTCAAAACATGAGTCGGTTTGACGTCATATATGTACTCGCCATGTTTGTTGACATTTCACATTACCACCACCCCCCATCTATACGCTTAGGTATTTGCTACAAACTATTAAATCTCCCTCCCCCATTTATATACTACAGTATATACTGTATATTATACGATGTTTCTTATTTTGTCTACAAAAACCCAGCTGTACATAAAAGCAACCAATTGTGAAAAATGGACATAAACACAAAGGCCATTGATCACGAAAAAAGAATTACTAAAAAAAATTAATTAAGTTGCTACTAAAATAATCAAAAAAAAAAAAAAAAAACTAGTACTTAATACCAATCTAACTAAACATTTTAAACATCATAAATTTTTGTTTAAAAAAGTACTTAATAACCTAAATTACTTATTTGGCCATCTAAATGATGTATGGCAATAGCTTAAGAGTGGCTGCTTAATGAGTCTCGACTTTTTTTTCTTGAATTTCAATTTACACATGACAAAAAAGTTGTGTTTTTAATTTACAGTACATGCTAACCACGTGTGATTTCAATTCCAAAAAATAATAATTTACTGTTCAACCTACACCTTGCTTGTAACGATTGTTGTTATTCACACAAAAAAAAAAAATAGATAATTAGTTACAAGAAAATAAAAACAAAAATTCCCAAATGCAAACTCATTGCTATAATAGGCGCCACGTGACCATAATGCAAATAAATTGCTTTGTAACCAAACTGGCTAAAAATAAATTAAAAAAAACCCTACTCAGCACAAAACTAGAAAAAAAAAAAAAAAAAACCGGCAGAAAAACTCCAAATTTTAATATAGAGTACGGAAATAGATAATGAACGTTTGAATTTGACTTTCTGTCAATAAGTGACAAGAATAAAGTGTCAACATTGTGACCAAAGTAAAGTTAAACTGTTTTAACTAAATTCTTCATTGCAATATAACTCACCACAGTGTCCTTTAAAAAGCTCCTTAAGTTTGAGCAGTGAAAATAATTTCATTCCAATCATGTTTTTTGCTTCCAAATTCCCATTACAACCAATAGTTCCATGATCACTGTTACTATTACTATTACTGCTGTTGCTATTACAATTACTGGACGACGAAAGTGTTGACGACGAACCGCCGATACCGCCACTATTACTGTTATTATTATTGTGATTAATATTATTCGACCGATGGTGATGGTTGTGACGACTGTTAGTGTTACTTAGATGATTTTGAAGAACAACATCGGAGTTTGTTGGGTCTCCAGCGTGACTATTCCGATAATAAGGTCTACTAGCGACGACACCACTAGGGTGCGTAAACGTTGTAGCCGCTGCCGATATCATGAATACGGCTGACTAGAAACTAAGCCTAATCGTGGTAAACTAACACAGAAAAAGAAATTTTTTTGTTTCTTTGGTAAATGTAGTTGTATTTTTTGGCCTTTGCTTACTTGATTGGTTTCACTAAATATGACAAAAACACAATCGTTTTATGTTGAACTATTTATTTTTTTTAAAAACGTATATCCCAAAAATATTTTAACTAATTAACCGTCATTCAAAGTGAAAAAATAAAGTTTACACGATTTTGTAATATTCTATAGATATATATTTGAATTTTAAAGATTAAAATCGGTCAATTTCTTAGGTTTTTCTATCCAGCTGAATTTCAAACAATGTTATCACAGATGAATTTCATCTCTTTTTACACACCACACAATCTTGAAAAATAGCGACCACCACTAGGGGCGCACTTTGTTGCTTTTGTTGGGCGGATGAATATTATTTTTCTTCAAATAGCCGTATAGCACTATTGTAAAGTTAGATTTTTTATACGTGTACTCCTACGCCATATAATCATAATCACACTTCATCTCCCATATAAATTTAACCCAAAAAAAAAAATATTTTTTCTTCTCGGTGAATTACAAGTATAAAAAAATTCTCTTTCATAAATTTTTTTTATTTACATCCAACTAAGACGTGTGAATGAATGAGCAACCAAAGAAAAAAAATGGGAAGACAACGATCGACGAAACCGTACTTGCATGCCGTCGATGCTTCACTATCCACGGCCGAGTTGAAGATGCTGTTAACGTACACAACATATCCGTATGACAAAACACCTGCGACGACTTCATCCACATTTTTCCAACGATAAACTTTACCACCTTATGTTTTCCATCGAAAAGTCAAAATTAAAACTACGATCAGGCTGAAAATTTAAGCTGAATTGTGCTTGGAATGTAAAACAATGAAGCCAGAGCGAAAACAACAACAAACGGCGACGATGCACGAACAACAACGAAACAGCATCGCAGGTTAAAGCGGTGAAAGTAGACGCAGCAACGGCAGAAGCAGCAGCCACTTTGCACTTGCTCTTCGACTACAAAATCCTTCTTCCTCGCTTTTTGAATCAAATAAAAATCCCAATTCACTTCAACCTGCATATTCTCTCAACAAGATGACGTCATTCTCCTCCTTTTGTCCATCAACAAACATCATCATATTCCCTCCTCCAAAAACACCCCTCTCCATCATTCCCATTTTATTTCATTTTTCGCTCTCTCTCTTCTCCCTTTTATATCAAAAAATGTTGCCACCGCCAACAACACCGCCCTTATTTACTTTTTTCCCCTCTCCCCCTTTCTATTTTTTTATTCTTGTTATTGTTGTTGTTGTTTAGGGGGTCCAACTTTCTCTCTCATTCTTTAAAAAGAGCCTTTTTTCTTCACCTTTAAAAAGTCTCTTCAAGTCAGGTTCTCCCAACCCAACTTCCCCCCTTTCATTTTCATCCAGATATTAAAAAAAAGCGTCTGAGATGATGAAAACGGTGGTGGTGATGACGATGAAGAAGAAGATGAAGAGATGCTTTCGGGGGTTATCACAATAGTCGAGACAACCGACAACACTACCACCAACAGTTTATACTCGAGACAAGGTGGAAATAAAATCTTTTTCCCAGGTTTCACTATGTCTGGGTTTTAGCTTATTACTTTTTTTTAGTATTTAAAATTCCGTTATGTTTACATGTTTTTTACAATCCCTTACTTGTGTTTATATGCGCGCATACACTTACTTGATGATGGTTGTGTGTGTGCTTTCACTTTAATTCTCTTTTCTACTAACAATGAATGATCAGAGACGAATGTGCAAAGTCTAACTTAAAGTTTAGGAAGAGAAATGTCAGCCGTTAGGAGGCAGCACTACATTGGATGCAAGTTTGCACCCACTCCATCCCACCTCACTCCCATTAACAGTCACCACACCTACACCACTCCAATAAATCTAACCAAAATACACGTCAATATAATAAGAAGCAATGTTTTAAGATATCTTTACATTAAGTTTCATGCTCGTTTCCATGTGTCTTTTACATATAGAGCCGTTTTGCATATAATTGTAATATACAGAAAGATTTTTACTTAAGGGTAAAATATAAATAAAATACGTTAACAGACCGGAAATGTCCGTCAACAAGTCGACAGACTACTCCAATATTTTCATCTCATTAATTCAACTCGGTAAAGATGCATAAGTTTCATAAAAAAAGTTCAAGCTATAAATAAATGAGACTTTTCGCCATTGTAACACACGCTTATTTGTATCGACACTTATTTGTCACAGGTTCAAATTCATTAAAAACTAAAATCAATTTTTTTAATACGTTAAAGGTATTTCAGGAAGCATCCTTATACAAAATTAAATACGATCAAAATCATTCATGTACTGCGAATGTTCACTTTACTGATATCTTTTCTACATCGGTATGTACTGTAGCTGCAACTACATAGTACAAGTTCGTCACAAAATCTACTTTCTTCTGTCTGAACAAGTCACAAAACAACATATAAACATCAGAGGAAAAAAATCAAACAAACCATGTGCCAACTACATGTATCACAAATACACACTGTAGAAAGTTAATCGCAATTTCTGTCGGACATGATAAAAATGTCAAATGATTTAATAGAATTGAATGGATCTTGAACATAAGCTAAGCTACATTGCAACTTGCATTGTGTGTATATTGCCAAGAAACACATATACAGTAACAACAACATTAAATCTATTTACAAGCTAAATTGTGTCACCACAACCAAAAATAAAATATTCAGTAATGCATTACTAACAGGTATCCTATGAGATAGTTCATAAAAAATCAAATATCTTCAAAATCTAAACGGTAAATCACATTTAAATGTCAAAAATAGAAATTCACTGGAAATAGAAACTTTATTTCCACTGAAATATCTTGTCAGCAAAAAACACTGATAAAAACTTAAAATTTATGATTCTATAGTAACATTAATAATACATTTAAATTAGGAACAACACACGTTTAGCATTATGAAATACAGTAAAAACTATTCAAAAATTTCGCTTTTTTTCTCAATAAAAATGCAAAAAATTCTTTGAAATTATTATACAAATAGCGGTATATTCGTAATCCCCATTTCTAAACAAGCAAAAATTCTATCTTTTATAGCCATTGGACTTTTTCTTATTTTTTTTTAGAGGGAGGAAAGCAGAGTAATATATTTTTAAAATTTCTCTTTTTACTCTCTCCAGTTTGATGTGCATACATTTAGTGCATCTCCATCCGAATTGCTGAGATGTATACGTCACTATGGAACCGTTTTTTTTTCCATTCTCCTATGTCCATCTAGCAGTTTTGAGAAATTTTCGCTCCATCCCTGCCATCTTTTAGCCTCTCTATCCGATGTCATATGTAGCCTCTCTCACGCCAATATTATACAAGAGCTGCTTGCGTTCACAAATGTATGTAAAGGGTTTGAAATTTTCAATACACTTTCTCTCTCAGCGCCTAAGTCTATGTCTGCGAACTACATCCATCCAGCAGCCACCCACACAGCCATCTTTCAACTTCTCCACAGATCTCCATCTCTTCTTCTTCCCCCTCCCTTCAACATCCACTTCCCCGTTTCTCTCATCCCATCCCACTCCTCCCCCTTCTCCACTTCTTCTATTTTTCTTTCTTCTTCTCTTTCCCACTACTACATCTCTCTTTGGATCCAATTTTCACAGAAAACGCAAACCCCATATTCCCCAAAAACTCCAACATGGAGAAAATATACGAGTATATACATCACTATACACATGTGAAATTGTAAAATAAGAAATAAATAAAAAGTAGAAAAGAAGAGAAGGAAAAAAATAAAGAAAAAAAAATAAAAACGAGAAAAATTCATCATGTCGGGTTGTGGACGACGCAATCTTGCTAAAAATTCAAACTGAGAAAGAAGGAAAGAAGAAGAGAAAAAAAAAAACATAAAAATAATAATAAAAAAATGTATAAAAATACAAAAACTTCACGCAACTAAGGAAAGTTCACACTAGACACAAATTTCTACCCAACAACAACAACAAAAAAATCCTTAGATAAACTTCTTAATAAAAATTTGAAAACCTCAATCCTTAAACATCTGTTGATTTTGTTGGTATTTAGAATTAATTTAAGATGTAACTGTTAAAGCTGCAAAATTTTGTCGATTCTTCTAATCAATAAACAGTCTTTCAAATTTTGAAAGTGCATCATGCAGACGTACAATTACAATCGTCAAGTGCACGGTGCAGCTACTAAATAAATCACCGACTGTCTGACCAAGTGCATACTGACTTATAAAAAGGGTGCAACCGATTGATTTTGTTGTAAATACAGGTGAATTAACTTAGCAGACTAATAATTTTGTGAATACCGCATCATTTTCCCCCCATTACATACAGTGTACATCAGTTATTGTGATTATGATGCTAGGTGTCTGCAAGGTAGAGTCGACACCTTGTGTTGTCATCAAAGTGGCTAAATATATGTGCGAAAAAAGCCAGACGATAAAAAAATTGCATCTTTTTCTTTTCTGATGCTGAAAAGCAAAAATAAAAAAAAGAAAAGCGAGTCATAAATATCTAAACAAAAATGGCGCTACCACTACAACCAGCAGCACTACTGAAATTTTATATAAAAGATTTAAAAAAAAAGTCTCAAACCATATAACCCCTTTCTACTCTTTGTTTCCCCCTCCCCTCCCCCACCCCACTCCATCCCATCCACCTATATCCATCCAATTCCTCCTCTTTTCTACTCTTCGTCGCCATGGTCACCGAACCCTTTCTCCATCCCTTTCCACATTGTACACTGCCCTCAATTGATTTCCAAAGCTAAGAAGAAAAGAGATGGCGACAGAGAAAAGTTAAAAAAAAGCCTCGCAAAGTCTCAACAATACCGCTCAAAATACAACATAACCAAAAAATATTTCTTAAGTCTTCACCTTACTTGAAAAAAAAAAAGATAAAACGCCATCACTTCCGGTTGCAGTTTACACCTGGTTTACTTCCTATTTAATATTATATCAATAAATTTGCGCTGATGCCTATAGCACGTCATGTTATTTTGATGGATTCATAACAATTTACATATGGTACATTCGATTTAAATTGGCATTACTCACCGTAGCAATTGTAGCATCAAATCATTTTTATAAAAAACGATATATTGCCACGCTTAACCTAAGTTTGCGCAGTTTAAAACTCGTTTTCAGATGCCATTAAAGCTTTATCTGTATTTATTAAATCTAATCACCATATTTAAACTCATAAATTTTATTTAAAATTAGTATGAAATAGCTTTCTAATGTGAAGACGTTGCCATCCAATCACTTAAAACTTTATTTTTTCTAGATAACCTTTACTTTGAGTTAGAATTGCACTTATTGAATAGTTAGTAATAGAATTATTTAAGTGGTTATTGGCAGAAGTTAATTTTAAAATGCATAAATTGCCAGGAGTTATAACTTAGTTGTACGTGTTTCTTTTTTCAAATGTTAGATGCACCAGATAAATTATTTATTATCATTGTACTTGATCAGGATGACGTAAAAGTTGTGAAATTTCTTTTATGCCGTGTTTTTTATATTTTTTTTTCATACAATATATTTTTTCTATTCAAGGTTATTTTAAACAAAACTGCGCTCATATATTTGCCTCAAATACAAATTACAGCTTGCCAAACCGTCTAAAACTAATTAACGATTCAACGCTAAACTGCAAATTTCTACGAAAAACATTCAATTAAAAAAAAGCAGAAAAAAATATAATATATAAATAAGGTTGTCTCGTAACGCGGAAGTCTATACAAAAACAATGCTAGTGCAATATATACACGTAAAACATAAAAAAATCATAAACACGTATTTAAAAATATAAATCAGATAATGTCGTCAAGCAACCTTGACAGAAAACGAAAAAAATAAAATAATAAAAAATCCAGAGGAAGAAAAAAATACAAATAATAACATTTCAACATCAAAAATAATAACAATAAGTTTAATTTTAAGATAATTAAAACATAGTATAATGAAGTGCATATTGCTATGATACATTATGTTATGTTTCTTAAAAATAATTGTTATTGCTGATACTTTATAATACTGTTAAGTAATGAGACCAAATAAGATAAAAGTTTATCGAATAAATTCTCGTTACATACTTATTCAAATTACAACTAAAAATAGTAAAAGCTAATTAAGATATCAGTGAAATTTCAAGCTTGATGAAATATGAAAGATTGATAAGTCTCCTAAAATAATGATTTAGCTAACAATCATCATTCATTTCTCAACAAAATTCGTTTAAATAGTTTTCAAAAGATAAATCTCATTGACTGTAACCAGCAATTATATTTCTTACTAATTTAGAATTAATATTAGAATTACTAACATAATAACAATGACTTAAAAGAATTTTTAGCGAATAATAATAATATCGTGATACAAAGCACAATTACGATTCAATGCTACGAGTCTTAGTTGTTAGTTTACAAATCTTGCCAAATTAAATTTAAAAAATTCAAATTAATTTAAACTTAAGATAACATTCACTGGTCAATTAAAAAAATGATATATTTATCCGACTTTGTTTTGATAATCAATGACAGCTAGTCGACTAATGAAAAATTAACACTATTATAATAAAAAACCAGTTGTTATGTCAAAAACTACTACACACAAAATTTACATACAGCAATTTATCATCACTATTTATTAATTGACCCAAACATGTTACACAGAAAGCCAATTTTTACCAAAATCAAACCTGAAATTTAATTAAAAACTGATTTCAAGTTTTACAAGGAAACGTCTGATCACTTGTACAAATCGCAAAATTGACTATAAAATTTTAATAAGGCCATTAAAATTAATTTAAAACTGAAGAAAAAAAGATTTAATTTGACTCCAGTGTCGCCAACAAGATTAAATTTTTTCTCTTTCTCCTTACGAGCATTTTTTTTATATCTATCTATACATTTATTTTTTTCCTCTATGCTTTGAAATTTTTTTTTACTTGTATAATAAAATTTTTTTATTCTCCCCAATGTGCTATCTGAGCACAAAAATCAATTTTGACACAGCACACACATGTGGCACACACACTTTTTCTATTGCCACAGCCACTGCCACACAGCCCATTGCAAATGCTTAAGAAATTTCTAAGAAATATACAAGGTGCTTCCAATTTATAACTTTCAGTAACTAATACCATTCAAAACAGCTAAGGTAAATTGTACAAAGTTATTAAAATCCATTATCCACAACATGACAACGACCACATAACAATTACAAATACTTAACTAAACAATCCACATACATTAATAATTACTCTAACAATATTAATTATTAAAATGACTACTTTTAATCGTGATTTAACAAGTTTCTATGCATTATTCCATTAACAAATCCAATTTCAGTAAAGTAATCTGGTTGATATTAAGTTGAAAGTTACACCCTGTACTTTTGTACCCCCCAAATGCACTGTACATCTATTTCATATTTTTTTTCTTGGATCTCTCACCATCACCACAACCACCCGCTTCTTCAAATTCATCCACCCCCTTCATCCTTTACTTTATAAATTCCCTTTCTCTATCTCTACCCCGTCCTATACATGTTTTTTTATTTATTTTTTTCTGTTTGCTTTACCTTGGAATTAACCCTGAAGAAAAATAAAAATTGTTGTAAAAAAAATAAAAGAAAGAAGAGGAAAAAAAAAGAAGACCGAATAAAAACAATCGTCATTTTTAGTTTTATCAGTTTGTGGGAGTGAGATTGAGTTGGGTTGGTATATGTAATAGCTCTCTGACTTGTTTTTTTTTCTTTCTCTATGTACATCTAACTTTAAAGTCTGGTTTGAGTTTCTGGGGGTCGTCTGCTTCAGCTGAATCACAATGTTTTCAAACAAAGCATTGCGATAGATGAAAACTGAAGACTAAAAGAACGAAAATATTTCAAAAAAAAAAAAACTCTTTATTTTTTCTTCTCTATCTGAAAATAAAAGCACAAATACAGAAGAACCAAAAAGAAAAAAAAATCGTTTAAAATAATAAACCCCAAGAACAAGAAATAACGAATTAGCTATATCTAAAGAAAAATAAATAGAAATTTCAATTGCAATATGTTGGCCGACTATCAAAAAAAATTAAATAAAAAAGTTTAAAAAATACAAAAATTTCTTATACAGTAACTTATCACCAGAAACGTAAAATACAATAATTGTAGAAAGTTGTTAAAAAATTACGTCATACCCATTTTCCAAAGTGTCATTGCCACATGTTTTCATTTGTACAAGTAAAATAATTATCAAAGCTTATTATTTTCGTTATTTTAGCGTTCAATTACAACGACGTTGTATGAAAACTTTTTATTATTATGAAACCGTTAAAATATAGTAAATGGGTACACACTGCACATAAGATCAGGTGGAAATTGTTGCTACAATAGTGGGTGGGTGAAAAATAAAATATATATTGCAAAGAAACAACGACAATTCCCTTCACCATTTTAAATTTAGCCATCTTAGAATTTCGTTATTAAAAAACATCCGAGCAGGTGGAGATTGTAAAAAGAAATAAAAAATGGGGGAAGTGCAGAGAGTATACAATACCGTGCATTATAGGGAAGATGAAAGGGGAGTGAGTAAGAAAACGCAGTAAAAATGAGACTGCTTGATGGGGTAAGTGGGAGACATCAACAAATTTGGTGAAACACGTAAAAGGAAATTTATTTTTGGAATATTCATAATCATACAACGATGACATATTTGCTTGTAAATAAAATGCGAAAAAGGATGGGGAAAGGAAAGAGCAAAGGGGAAATAACAATAGATGGGGAAAAAAATACAAAATTCAATCTTAGATTTTTTTTAATAACAAATAACTTGCAAGACAAAAATCAATTAAAAATAACTGCTTCAAAATTTAAAACATTAAATTCATAATTATTTGATATTTTGAATAATCGAATGATGTTCAATCGACTATTATATCAAATTAGCAAAAATATATTGCATTAAAACAGCAAATTACAATTACATGCCTGTTAAACATTAAATTCTTAAGTAAATTTTAATGCAGAAATTACATTAATCTAACGAGTCATTTTCTGCTTTATTAAATTTTATATCTTCCTTATCGTTTTTATAATAATTAGTATAATTTCAGCAAAATTAATGCCCTTAGTTACGTCTGTGCAAATCTGTGATAACTTTTGTGACACTTATTGCTATAAAACAAGAGACAGAATGATGCACATCGTAAAATCGGAATAGGCAGGATAATTGAAATTTTTTTCTCTTTTTTTTTTTTTATTTATTGAAAAATTCAATAAATAAAAGTATACAACACTAGTAAAGTGCGCATGCGATGACTACAAATATATCGATTGAGAGGACCGGTTTTTTGAACATGCAAAACGCCACATACCACATTATGCATTCGACATTGAAAATGTGTCGATGGGCAACAACACATCCACCATGATGTTTGACGATGGAGAATAACGTTTTATTTTTTTTTTTAAATATAATAAAATTTGATAATAAAAATTAAACATTAAGAGAGTTGGTGCAAAAGTACACAGAGAAAGGATGATAATAGAATTGCCGCACCTTTCAAAATTGCGGTCATTGTAATTTTCTATCAAATTTTCTATTTAAAAACGATTGAGGGGTCGAAAATATCAATACACAAAATTGGTGTGGAAGAAAACAATCACGCAATGTTTACCACATTTTTCTATATTATTTTTAAATAAATATTTTTCACGCAAACAAGTCAACTTTAAATAAAATTTTCATAGAAACATTTTAAAAAGAAGGACGAACAATCGACCGGTTTTAAAACTTCAAACACGGCGACACCACATCGATAATATAGGTTTTAGGTATCAATAATTGATAATCTATACTTGGATAAAATTTTAATTATGCTAAATAAATAAAGTTCTATCAATACTTCTCCATTAAAAATTAATAATAAAGAAATAAAGCAAGTTATTTCTTCCACAACTACGTTACTACAAATAAACTAATACGTCATAATTCATAAATAAAAATAAATGCCATATCAAAATTAATGGTTAAATCTGACCAAATCTAATTGAATGTAAAAGTTAAACAACAACAACAAAAAATAATAGCAGTAATACTATTATAATAAATTAAAAAACTGCAAAATCGTAAACAACTTTCAATTATATAATGGTTAGTAAATAATAAAATTTCTAATATAATTAAACTAAACCAATATAGCTACTGGCAATTTCATTGTAAAAATGTCTCCTAAAAAAATCACAAAAAACTAAAATTAAATAATAAAATAAAAATAAATACAGTATATTCACTGGGGAAATATAAAAACTAAAAAAAATGTCAAATATCGTATTTAAAAAGAAACTTTAAATCAATATAAAATATTAACAGCAAAAAATGTCGATTCCATATTACCCGCCTTCCACTTCCCTGTTCAGATTTTCAGAACAGACGCATAAAGTCGTGCACCGGAAGATCGGTTGACTACTGCAACAGGAAACAAAGCAAACTATTTGAAAATAAAAAAATTGCTATCTTGTATAGGTAGCCGCAGACAGATACATAAAGATACGCTCGGATGAAAGTGGTAACCACGGCAACCACCAGCAAAAAAAAAGTTAAAAAGTTTAAACTAACAAGAATATCGTTCAAATTAATAACAATATCAAAGTTTGAGTAACATGTTAGAGTCGTAACTACAGTAACTGAAGCAAAGCGTAGTTACTGATGTCGGATTTTTTTAATAAAGATCAAAATCATTTAAAAAAAAAAATTTATCTACTATAAAAAAAAGTTGCATGAAATAATGTTAAGATGTTTTTATACAGCTTTTGATAAGACGAAGGGTTTGGTAGGTACTGTCGATGGACGGATGGGGGGCCTGTGATAGGGTTGATGCACTTGGGGGGCATGATTGTTGTATAAAAAATATTATAGCCTTATTAAAGCAGCAGACGTAAAGAAAAATCTTAAATAAAAATCTATTTTTTTTTTTGCCATTTACTTTTTCCTACTCCTCGACATGAAGACATTTTTATTTTTTCAGAAAAAATTGAATTTCTTTTTTAATGTAACAAGTTTCTTGTTAACGTAACTAAGGTTTCTTGAAATATTAATATAAGAATTTCAATAAAAAAAATCAAATAATAAAAAGTTGCCTTCAGAAAATTCGATTTAACCAAAAATAGCAAAAACCGATCGATAAGACTAGACAGATCAATTAATTAAACTAACCAAAAATAAATTTAATCAATTCGAAATTTTATCCATTTATACACTTTCTTAATCACAAATCCAGGAAATGAATGTTTATAGTTAATATTAATCATATAATCAGCAGATTCTCATCTAATTAGTTTCACTTCCACAAATAATTACAAATTTATATTCAGCAACAAAAATAACATTTTTTTTTTCAGTAACAGGGAAGCCCCATTAAAATTTCTTCCTTATAAATTAAAATTGCGATCTTATCAAATTCCCCTTTTACGCCATATTGAAAGTTAAACATCTTTTTTGAACTTTGCAGAAGTATCGTATCCTATATAAAGTTGAGCTATTTAATACACATTAGTTAGTAACCATAACCATTATTACTTTTATCAGAACAATAAAATTATATTCACTGTGGTGACACAATTTCACGCTGAACATATCATTAAATCGATCAAAGTAATCGATAAAACCAAGTAGAGCATTTGTAATAAACAATAGCTCAATAACAAAAATAAGTGATCGCCTAAATATTGATATCGCTGTTATTTTATGACTTGGGTCGACTTTGTTATTTGCCGGTCGGAAAACCTTTCAAACGGTATAAATAATACACAACTGCGTAATACGCATAAAGTAAGTGCAAAATGGGTTTTCCAGAGCAACAATTGACACTTCCAAGAACGCAAATCTAGTCACTTAAAAACCGAATTATGTCTCCAAAATATTTATGGTTAAAATGCACACATTCGTTTTCATGTATTCATAAAAAGAATCTGGCAAAATTTGCATATATTTCTGCACAATAAAATTTTGTAGCAATTCACTGAGATAATAACCCTGTAACATCCAACTCAATTTACATTAAATGCTTTTATTTTATTTAAAATAATTTTCCCCATAAAAAATACACCTCTCATAAAAGCAATTATTTTCACACCTTTCCAAAAGAAACTTCAACTCACACATACAAGTAAAAGTAAGTACAGTAATTAAAACGGTTCAAGTAATTTGTAAATCAACGCCTATTGTATTACTTTACACGTCATAAATCATCCTAATTATGTCACTTTTAACTTACAGCCCATAAACCAAAACCGCAAAACGAGCAATTAAACAGTTAAAAAAACAAAAAACGTTGTATTACATCACAAATTTAATTGCTGTTAATTTAAGACCATTATTATCTTTAAAAAGCAAAAAAATAAATAAAAATCTTATATTCAGCAATGTAATTTTAAACTTCTGTATTATAGTTACAAACTTTTTAAGATTTCAGCAAAGTCTTATTAGATATGAAATCCAATTTTAAGAAAGTTCAATTTTTATTTCATTTTTTTCTCTCCTCAATCAAAATATTTCAAAAACTCTTAAATTCAATTTTTTTTCTTCAGCCTATAATATTTTTTCTACGTCTTATTCCCTCCGTGTATCACATATCGACATCTTCAGTTTACATCTGAGTTTCTATCTCTACAGTCTAACATATATATATTTCGATAGATATTTGCAGTCTTATATATAAATATAATAATACACAAAGATAAATCGATATTAAAATGAAGATAGGAAAGAAAGATACCCCTGGTGTACACACAGTGAATAACAGACAGAAAACTTCCACTTGTTTTATTTATATTTTTTCCAGACAGACGTCTTGTATATTTTTTTTTCTTGTTGTTACTTTCATTCCCTCCCTCTATCTTTCAACCCCCTCCCCCCTGCTCCTTAACTAAACCACCCCATTTTTCTTTCTAAGAAGTAAAAGCAAATAAAAAAAAATGTCAGTATTTTTCCATCCCCTCCCCCTACTCACTCCTCATTCTTACATCGCATCCCTCTCCTTACCCTTATACTTTCTCTTTTCTTCATCTCCAGACGTCACTTACTATACACCCACCACTCATTCCTCCAACCCCCCCCCACATCCCACTTTCGCTGCATCTTTCAATCCCTTTCTCCACCCCCTCCTATAGAAAAATGTCCTACAGCCCTACAAACCCTTAAGACGACTAACATGAGCAGACGACCGAATAGAAATTCTCAAAGCAAAAGACGACTACAGAGATGATAAAAAAACACATTGTAAGACGAAAAAAAAATATTAAATATAAATCATCTAATAAAAAAAAAGTTTATCTCTACATTTAAATATACAAAAACTTTTAACCAGACTTCAAATAACATATTCATTTAATTTTAATACTGCATAAAAAATACCCGATTGGGTAGTTCAAAAAGTCACTAACTTGTATTTACATTGGCAAGTATTCGTTTAATAATAAATACAGTAAGTTCTTTCCAACTAAAAAGCATTAAAAAAATTAAAAATCTCAATCAGCAAAAATATTAAAAATAAAATGTGGAAAATAATACCATTATGAAACTTTAAACTTTTAATTCCTGACACGAAAGACACTGATTGAGAAACTGTCCAATAATTTTTCCAAAAAAAAAAACAAACAGATCAAACTTATCGCCATTAAAGAAATGAGACAAAACTGCATCAGTTTCAATCAAAATTTGTCTCGTTTCTTTATTGCTCTAAAGTAGTAAGACTAAACTGTACTAATTTCAATAAGTATCGGTTTTGCTACTTTAAAAAGACAGAATTTCATCGATTCTAATAAAAGTTCATCTCGTTTCTTTGTTGTAAAGTAACTAAATTGTTTTTAATTAAACAAGACTTAATTACATCAGTTTTAATGACGATTTATCTGGTCATAAAGCTGATGACGTAATTACTGCATTAATACTTGTCATTAATCGATTAGATTTTTATTGATGTCTTATAATCTCAATAATTTTGTCAGTGGTGCTTATCGGCTGATGGTGGATGAGAACGGCACCACTTTTCAGTTTCAAACTTAACTTTAATAAATTTGTTTTGTATTAATAAAAATGATAAAAATATTAATGAGTAGTTAAATTATGTTTTACAATGCAATTTAGTAAGTTGCATTTAGTCGTTTTAATTAAATATTTTAATAACCTTGTTTTTCTTTATATTTTACCCTCTGTGAAATGCAAATAAACTTTTTTTTTTTTTTGAGAATAAACAACAATAACAAAACAACAACAAAAAAAAAATGCGCCATTACAAAACGCAATTAAATAAGAGTAATATAAAAACTGGATATGAAAAAGCATTTCAACCAGTCATTTCTTATATAAAAAACCATAAAAGTGAAAATGGATAGTAAAAAAATAAATAAATAAAAAGTGTAAAAAAATAATAATAATAAAAAGTAAAATTGCTTGATAAAAAGTAATGAGACTGTTTATTGCCGGTTCGACATTGCAAATAATTCCCGTTTTCTATTTTAGAAGTTACGTAAAAAAAACTGTTGAATTTTAAATATGAAGGAAGCTAAATCCATAAAACTACGTAAGAGAAAGATAAAAAAAATTCTCTCTCACTTTTTTTTCCTAACGTATAATGTATACTGTACATATACAAGTAGATGTAATTTTTTGTAGTACAGTAATAGGCAGTGGAACCGGTAGCCTACTAACTACGAAAGACGGCAATAAAACATGAAAACTAATAAAAACTTAACAAGCCATAAAACTTTAGAGCTACAGTATACCCCACTCACCCACAAATGCACTAAAGAAAAATCTATATTCGTCCATACACCCTTTACTAACACTTCATACATTTTTCCAATTACACCCCCCAAACTTTCTTTATTACTTGTATACAAAAAGTTGCCAAAATAAACATTTTAATCAATTTCTATTGTTCATGTCTAATACTCATATTTATTTATGTAAACAGCAGAATGACAACAAAGATCAATTTTAAAAAAAGTTAAAATTATAAATACAGCTGTCAATTTAAATAACTGCACAACTAAAAAAATTAAAAAATTGTTAATTATATTACCGGTAACTTATTAATAATTTATTTTAGCAACAAAATAAAAGCAAACTTTCGCGCCAATTCTTGACCACGTGACACTATCGACAGTCAGAGGGCGCTACCGAACAAGCACAAGTACAGCGTCCGTAAAGTAGCGCAACTCTACGTGTAGCTTATGTATGGCAATGGGTTGCCTTATTTTTTAAACACTTAGTTCAACTCAGTTAATTACAAAAAATCGTTTTAATTGTTAACGAAATGGCGTGTTGCGTAGTTAAAACTAATTAATAGTATTAATAACAGAAAATTATAATTGTGGGAGTCAAGAATTTTGAGACACCACTGTATTCGTTGTTGCGCGATTTGATCGCTAGATGTCGCCATTTAACATGCATTTCTCAACACGTTTCCGAGACAATCCAAAAGTCAATGCACTTTCTTAAAGGCTTTCAAATTCTAAGTCAGCGCGCCAAAACTTAACAATAATGTTAAAAAAAAGAAGATAATAAATGTTTTTTAATCTTACCTTTTTGCATGGGTGAACCCCCATGGCCAGGATCAGTGGTCATTTTGGTCTGCAAAATAAAAAAATAAAATATAAGACATTCGTCAAGTGACAACGTTCAATTAACATTAATAGTTAATTAAGTTGTTATTGTTTTTTCAAAGTGGCTTTCTACGGCACATTAATTTAATTGTCATTAAAAAGTAGTAATAGCATTGTGAAATCGAAATACAAATTAAAAAATCTACCAAAGAAAGAAAAAGTGACAATAATTGACACAATGACATTTTGACTAATAGGTTTGGCACCGTGTAAAACAATAATAAAAAAACTGCTTAAATAATGGCATTCGAAACGTTAAAAAACATCAAGACAAATTGATCATTTTTCATTTTTATCCAATTAACAAAATAATTTCAACTTCAACTGTCATTAGTACCGAATATAGCAATAATTATTTCAGCTTTTACAACTCATCACGAGTAATACATCAATTGAATATTTTTTTAATTTTTTTTTACCACAAACAAAATGCAATAACAATAAATAAAAATGTCCAAAGGTTAGGTAAGACTTTTATCAAGTAAGCTTTCAGATTTTTATTTTAAAATTTCAAGTTTAACTAATTAATTAACATCCTCGACCTCATTAATCACTAATTTCCTTTTTAAATTACTAACTTAGCAAAACAAAAAATGTACAAATACCCTTCAGCGTTAAATAGTATATTACAAAATGTTCACTACATGAATACGCAATTTTATTTTTTAAACTTTTCAATATTAAACTTTTAACATCAGTCATTCGTGAATATTTTCCCCAAGTGTTGCAAGTCTTTTTGAGTCATTAAATAAATGCGGGTTTTTACAGACATTGGTTTACTCAGTCAATTGTAACAACTTTTACTTAACAATCTGATTTTCAAAACTTTGCTAAAACACCAAAAATTTACTTCACTTTCAAAATTCAAAGAAAAAACAACAAATTTAGTACATTAATAGCAAAATTTGTTGAAATACTTTAAAAGTAGATTAAAATGTAACAAAAATAATTTTCCACATCGTTATACTGTCAACTAAGAAACGAGACAAAAGTCAACTGAAACCTGTGTAATTCAGTCTCGTTAATTTCAAAACAAAATAATCAGAAAAAAAGAGGCAAATCGGTATGGAAATCGATGAAATTAAGTCTCGTTTCAATATAACCATAAAAAAGAAAAACATCTTTATTGAAATTAATTTAATTTTGTAACATTTCTTGTTCTTGTTACAAGGTTTTCTTATGACGACATAGTAAATTAACAAAATAATTTTAAACCATAATTTAAGGTCGACTTATCTGACGTAAATTAATGGCATTTGTGTTAGAATTTGATGTCAGTTAAATGAGCTTCTCTGACTAAGATTAATTTTTTTATCTAACGAACATGTAAACAAACAATAAAAATAGCTCATCATTAACAACTAAACTGATTGTGCTTTCTTAGCTGCCATTTTTATTTATCTTTTTTTCTCTTTATATATCTTTAAAAAAAAATTACAATAAACTTAAATAAAAAAAAGTTGAATATCCAAATTGATGTCTTAAGGCAGTTAGTTCACTGTCTTAAACAACGATTAATAACAATAAAAAAAATTATATACACCGCTCTCTTCTTAATCGACGTAAAAACAACAACAAAAAAATTAATAAAAAAAAAAACAATGAAGGCAAACGACATTGTAAATTTAGATTAAAACATTCGTAATGACAGTAATTAGTATCTAATTAATAACCTATTTCAAAATTATCCCTCACCCACCGGTTCTCTTACCCTCAAAACGTCTCCACCCTTCTCACACTCACCAAAAACTTAGAAGACATCAAACTTGGATATAAGTAATCTCAATATAATTATTTTTCTGCCTTCTCTGTTTTAATAATTTTTTATGGTTTCTATATTATCCGTAATAAAAAACGATTATCATAAAATTCATAGCGTGTAATTTTTAAATTAGCTGTCGTTAACCTATTCAAAAGCATGGCATCGCATAACAAGAATAATAAAGCCATAAGAAAAATCAAAAACATAAGCAATTAAAATAAATGAACAATTTTAAAATACTGTTGATAAACAGTAATCATAGTATAAATAAACGAGAAAAATATCCATTGTAAACAACGCAACTTATTCCCGTTTCTTTACTGGTAATTTTGTCAATAAAAAAACGAGACAAATCTCTGTTGTGCACAATACAATTTATTCCCGTTTCTTTATTGACAATTTTTCTCAATAAAAAAATATATAAAGTAGACAATATAATTATTTCTTGTTTCATTATTGACAGAAATGTAAATTTGAGCACAAATCTTAAAATTACTCTGGATTATTAATCAAAAATAATTTGATATAGTAGTAAATAGACGCAACTGCTTACAATAGGATTTGCTTTTTGTTAGGGTGCGTCACTTAACAAACATTATCAAAACATAATTTCAAAGTTAAGGATGGTTTTTTTAGTCACATCATTATTATGGAAGATTCTCTAAATAATAATGATACTTTATACAGTTTGGCATAAATTTAAAAGTTCTGTCTTTTACAATGCGTTTTCTTATGAGAAATAAGTCGCTTACAAGTCTATAATAAAGTAATCGCAAACATTATCTTTATCTTATCTGATTAACATACAATTAAGCCTGAAATTTGCATTAGTTATATGGCGGCGTTTTACTTTAACATTTTTTCTCCAAATCTAATGGTACAATTAGAACCGAATAAGTTTATGATTGTATTTTGCAAACTGACAATCACATGTACATTGTAATAATTAAAATGTATATAAGCTGGTTATGCTAAAACCGTTTATAACTGAACATGGAATAAATTACAAATTTATGGGAAATGCAGTTTTTTTTCCTTAAGTATTTTTCAGTACTTAAATAATTTGTGTTTTTAAATAAGCTATCAACTAAAAACCTTTTATTTTTTCTTTTGAAGGGGAAGTAGAATAAATGCAACAATGCCGGAAATTTGTCTAAGCCAAAAAACATCAAACTGTTTCGGGTTTATTTTTTGCTGACCGATTCATTCATTTGGAAAATACAAAGCAATAAATAAATACAACGTTTTAATCATCAGCAACAACAAAAATCAACGCTTGACTAACATTACAGTTAAAAATAACCACAAAAATATTTAAAACAAAAAAAAATTCATTTCCTTAACATCCAAAGCATAACTCGTTGCCTTTCACATAGCATTAAAAATAAATATTTTGACAATTAAAACAAAATATTCATCATCTTTACAAGACAACATAAAGAAGTCTATCCAACAAAAGAAAAAAAAATGAAAAATTTATGTTTTAAAATTTAAAATTATAACGAAAAATTATTAGTCTGTCATTTTAAAATTTATTATTTTCTAAAAGTTGTGTTCATGATTTATTGAGATTTTAACAACATTTGATCTATGGAACTTTGTCTCGATAGTTCCTCTTTCTAAACCACATTAAGTTAAAGCAACAAACAAAATCTTACGTGATAAACCTATCGTAAACATTAAATTTAGTATCTACCAAATTTATTTTCATCCCAAATGGCATTTTTATCCCCTAAAAAAGGGTGTCCGATGGAAAGATGGTAAATTGGGGAAAAGGAATCCATCCAAGCATCTTTTTTATTCTTGCTGTAATCTTTTAATTTTTATTTGTACTTTTTATTTAGTTTTAATAGCGAGATCTTCGCTATGCCAGATTAGGTTGCTCATCAATAAATGACAAAAATGAATTTTAAAAATGCCAAATAAAAAAAATACTAAAATTGTATAGCAAGTATCAGATAACCACAATGATATTTACTATCAAATAAAGTGAAATAGCAGGTGCACAAGTATAAAAACAGCAATGAAAGTTTATTTTTCGAAAACAACAACAACAAAAAGGGACAAAATTCGTGGAAGTTTTTGGCGGGAATATAATAAAAAAAAGTCCATAAAAGTTAAGTTGGGAGGTTGTGGAGCGAAGAGCACCGAGATAATTTAAGAAACAAGCAAAACTTAAATTATTACTGTAGGGCTTAGTACATAAATTATATTGAAAGATGACACCAAAAATAATTATTTTTGGAATTCACAACAACTTGCTGTTGAAGAAGAAGAAAAAAAATCTTAGATAACACACTGTCATACCAGAACCCAATTTAACTTTTGCAGCCCCTGATTATTTATTTTCGGTTCCCAAATTCGATTTAGGAACTCCCAATTTCCCAAACGATTAAACAGAATTAACAGACACCAATTACTAATAACTAAAAACAAAAATAAAACACTTAAAAAAATTATTTCCCAATTTTTCGTATAAAAAAACAAAATGATAATTTTATCAATTAGTATTCAAGCAGCAAAAATTAATCATAAAAAACCATAATTAACATAAAACTTTGAGGAAATCTACCAAACCCAATTAGTGGCATTGAAAAAATTGAACAAAATCACACAGTATATGGCGACTGGGACTCCCAACGTTTATTAAAAAGAGCTCATAAGAGTATTTTGTAAGCAAATTTCGTTCACATTTTCTGCGCATTGTAACTTAAATGGCTAAAATACCAGTAAATTATTTAAAAATAGAAAATTTTAATCTGTTTCATCTTCTAGCAGCAAAGAAGATGTTGTTACTTTTCTGAATAATTTCCATACTGGCTTTTTGGGTTAGTATTAGTAAAACAGTTAGTCATAATTTATTACGCTCGACTACTTGTTTTCTAGTTGTTTGTTAATTCACTTCTAATGACTCCATTGTAATTGATAATAAAGCAGCACCGAATTACGTTTTCATACTAATGGACTTTTAAACTTAAAAAAATAAACATGTTATCGTTGACCTTAAGTGTCCTTCCACGTTAAACGACTTGCATTGCATAATTTAACCCATCGAAATTCACTCGCTTAAGTAACGAGACTGCTTAATAAGGAATGCAATGCAACAAAGTCTCGTTTCTTATTTAACGCTCTTAGAAAATCAATATAGTTAGTTAAATTGTGACAAGTTATATAACATGCTTACTTATAAAATTTCATAGGAAAAAACCGTACAAATTGCATAAATTTTCAAGGTGGCTAAAAAGAAACGAGACGGTTTTTATGAAGTTTAACAGCGGAAAAGTCTCGTTTTTCTTCACCGTCACGATTTGTGAAAGAGAAAAAAAGTCAAATTCATTTCAAAAAATTGAAAAGAAAATTAAAACCACATTGTGAATGCTTGTTTAAGCTGTTGAGAGGGATCAATCTATAAAAACGCATTCGTCAAGCCTAATGGAGATCTAAGAATTGGCTCTTTTGTCGCCTGTATAATAGCTTTTTGTACGATTGAACAACTTTCCATTTAAACGGCCATTATCACGTTGACATTCGCCGCCATATATTTATTTTTTTTTTCATATTTTTTTTCTTTCTTCGCCATCGAAACAACGAAAACTGATATGGTACGTCGGGGTTGTTGAATAGTTTTAAAAAGTCAATTGTAAAACTAAAAAATCAGATAAGAAAAAAAAAAGTGCAACTACAAAGACGCCCCCTAGTGATACCTTACTAAAACTTCTCTTTAGAAATATTTAAACTATGATCAGCTTTCTTTCAAAATTAAACTTTTCTAAAAGAAATTTTTTATTCACAACAAATGTGTCCATAAAAAACGAACCAATTATATGACAGAAAAGCAAAAAAGCACGTCATGCGTGACGACAAACAAAATGGTCGTCGCCATGTTGAGTTTAGTGGAGTCGAAAAGTGTCATCACGCATGACGGAAACCCACAAGATTTCATATACAATTCAAATGATAAACGGTCTAACCCATTCGGTACCGTTGAATAAACTTTTTCTTTTGAATAAACATTTTCATTATTTTGAACTTAATAAAAAAATCTCCTCTTCTCGCCTTTTTTTTTTCCTTTTACTTGTTCATTTGTGATTGGTTGTATAGGTAAATGTCACGTAAACGTGGCCCTGACATAATACTGTCATCTGACGTCACCGAAAAAAGCATGTTAAATTCTTTTTATATGATGTTGTTTTCATTTCCTGGTATTGATAACAATTTTTATTTGCTCACATGAATATCAATGTGAACGGTCAATTAATGCCTCAAATCAATTACAACCGATTTTTTTCAACGTGAAAATAATGCTAATTTTTTTTTTCTCAAATAAAAGATAACTTTAGAAAATTAGCTTTTATCAAATGACTAAGAAATCTACAAGATACCAAAAAAATGCAATGCTAAAACTTAAGATATTGTACCGAGTAACCACCCAATCTAATGTAAAGCAGATTAAAAGTACTAAATAACTTATTGTTGAATATTCAGCAATTAATGATATTTAATCATTTAACTAATTTTAAAGATATCACATTAATTAAATTGCATTTGAAAAATCAAGCAATAAACTTAAATTTCGTAAACACCGAAATTTCCAGTGTTTTATTGCTAAGCAACAACTAATTTTCTAGATTTCAAATTTTTAAATTAGTAAACCTACAGTTGTTAAAAACATTCGTTAACATAATTAATAATACCAATATTTTTAGCTCCACCTATTTCCAACGTAAAAGCTCATAATTTTCAAATACAGAATAATACGTTACATTATTTTCTGGTTTCCTCTGAGCATGCGTAATAGTTATTTCTTCCACAGAAAAATTGTCAAATATTTTTTTAAAAACGCGAGATATGGCTTCAGTTATTCTCCTTTGGTAACCAACGGATTAGATTGAAAAACAAGTGGGCTTTTTTTTTGTCTACAGAATTTCCAGGCAAATGTATAATGATAAATGCTCAAAGTTTGATAGGTCAATTACAAAAACCCCGTGTCCAATTTTCCCTATTCTAATTTTAAATTTAATGCAAATCCGTGACTTGGATGCTAAAATAGTTCCCCTTCATCCGCTCATTTCTTGCATAAATTAAAATGCAAATAAGTCTGGGAAACTTGAATTTCAACTCATTTGCATATCTTTCACGATTTATAATCTACGAGCAGAAATACACTTTGTCCTCAAATTTAGCGTGCTTAAAATTTCTACTAATTTATAACTTTGTGTAGACATCGCCTGCTATTAAACTCTCCAGGTCAATTTACAATCTATTGAAAAACACTATAATTTGCTTCCATAATCATTAGAATAGGTTACCGCTGCAGTAAGCGTTTGAAATTTGGAAATGATAAGTGTATACTGTACATATTTAATTAAATGCCAGACAAAACCAGGCATACAGCAATAACCTTCTGATAATCTGTAAATCATAATGATTATTGTGCAGTATATTTTATTATTATAATATACGATTGGCAAGGTTAATCAAAGACATAAAAAATCAAATTAAATAAAATTAACATGAACATCCAATGACTAGGCTTTAAAACCGCCTTAAAGGCATTAAATATTATCTAATAATCTATCAAAACATAAGAAAAAGCTATAATTCTGATAATTTAACAAAATATCTTAGAAATTTTGTTATGATATACGCGATCAATAACTAACGGCAAAAACTGTATTTGACATCCAGGGTTAAACGTGCCGTTACTTTTTGATTGTATTGCTTCAATGATTTCTTGTACATTAAACTAGTAAAAACCGCTTAAAAATTGTTTTAATGTTAAGAAAAACAAATTCTAGAAGTAAGAATTATTTTTTAAATATAAATTTCATCCAAGTGTTCAATATCTATTGTGTAATTACTAATTAGCCGTCTTAAAATGATAAGTTATTTGGCAGGCAAAATGGCGTCGTAGTAAAACGTCGGCTAATCCAGAAAAAGTTGTAATTAAATTTGAAAGGAAACATAAAACTCAAGCATTATAAATACAAACACCACATTTATATAGCCAACTGTAAAAATTTACTCTTTCAATCTTCCATTCCAACCAAACCCTATGATAAAACTAATAATAGTTACAGCACACTCGTAAAAAATAATAATAAAAACAACTTTTTTCTAAGCAACAATTTCAATTGGCCAATGCAATTTTTTTTTGCGTGCATGTATTTTTTAAGTAGCCTAACCAAACCAAACCAAAATAAAAAAAATTTACGGTTGCTTTTTGCAATCTTTATGGCAGGAATTCGTTTATTACTTAAGTACAACTATCGGTCTATAACTGACCTTTACGACATGTCCAATGACGTCAATGACAATTATTATAGGCTAAGATAACAAAGCGCCACCTACAAGAAAAAGTACCACAGCAACCACCACCCATCAAACATTACGTAAGTCCTTTAAATAAAGTCGGTGAGATAAACATTTTTAGCCCTTTCTCATCCATCCCCATAAAAATTTAATTATCAGAGGGTTAAACCCTGTTTTTCTTCAACAAAAAAAAATTAAATGGCCAGTTATAACTTTTAGTCATGTAGAGACCAATCAGGCTAAGTTGACAAGTTGTCCCAGATTTTTTATGGAATTGTTCCAGGACCGGGTATACGCAATTAGCCATAGACATTCCTTTGAATCTTTTAAGATGCCAAATACAGGGCGTTGGTATTTCGTCAGGGTATAATAAAAATCATGATTAAAATCGCCATATCCTTTTAGACTGAGTGCAAAGTAAATTGACAGTCAAGAAGACAACCAAATAGCTGACAAAAAAAACGATATGCCAATTTGTAGTATCAAATTGCAATTGTCTTAAAATTTCAAAATAGGTATAAATTATTATTCAAGCATAAAAAGAAATCTTATATTCCTATAGGAAGTGGGCAATTTGTTGCTAATCGCAGCAGTCTTTGACTTTGACCTTTAAATCAGTAATATACTGTACTAAGTCCAACGCTTATAATTTACGATCACTCTTATGGGAGCAAACTCTTCGCCGAAATAATCCGCAAACTCATTCGTCAAAATTAGCAGAATAAATTTAGAAACTAGTCAATTCAAATATACAGTACGTAAATGTTAAATTATTAAATGTAAAAATAATCTTCTATTTTCAATGAACTTAATTATAAACCATCGTGTTATTGGGGATTATTTAAGCGAATACACTGTCAATTTTGAGTGTGAAACTAACTTCAGCAAGCCATCTCCAACATCCGGATCAATAATAGACAGTAACAATAATCAATCAAAAAAAAATAATACTAGAGATAACAGAAATGAATGAAGAGTGATACTGCATCTCTATTATTAATATTAGCTGAAATTTAATAGCCAATAAAGGTCAAAGTTAACATAGTCTGCAAATGGCCAGTGTATAATGTTTTTTTTTACAAGTCCGGACTGTCTTACTCAAAATTTTTTAAATGTTAATAAAAACCTGCTGCCAAAAGATTATAAATAGAAAATGAAGAGGCAAATAAACTCGTAATTTGGCGCCTACCGATGCCTAAACTATGCCCCTGTCGAGTCTGACAGGAGTTAATAAGACACCATGCATTTCCAATGTGCATTCAAATTCCATTGCGTTTCAGAGACTGTGTGGTCAGGTTTGACGTGGCGTAGAATATAATTGATACTATAGCGTACACGGTATTCAATGATATAAAAAATCAAGAAGAAAATATTTTAAAAGCTAGGCTAGCCTATAGACTTGTAAATGTTGTTTTCATTTTTCTTTTTCTTTGCAAAAATAAAAATTAAATGTAACATGTACAAAGCGTGGCAAGTGCTTGTCTGTCGTGTTTTTGTCGTCACGCAATTCGTGCAATTGAATAATACAGTTGTGGTAAATCACAGTGTGTCCTCTCACAAGTCACCGTCTTGAAAACTTACAGAACTACAAAGAAGCTATATTTTCAACAAAAGAAGCCATTTTAACAAGAGAGGGGACACTTGTACTTTTTTTACAGCACGGGTGGAGACCCAGTCATTTAACCCCCACATTACGATAACCCCATCCCATTCTTATCCCCCTCAAACACATAAAACTGACCGTGAAAGACATTTAAAGGTTAAAGGTTAGAGGCTATTTTCAGAGGCGTTATTGTCTGTTTTTTAACGTCTTACAAAACGACGACTATAAAAAAAACGCCAGCCAGTTAGATAATAACAATCTTTAAAACTAAAAAAAAATAAAAGAAATTTCCTTTATTTTTTTTATTTCTAAATTACAACATACCCTTAGTTTTATTCCCCCACTCACGCAAAAATCCATTTTATTCGTCCGTCACCCAAAAAGCCATTAACAATTGCTCAAAGATAATGACAAAACAGCTTCAAATAATAAAAAAAGCACTAAAAAAATCTCTTAAAAAAAAAAAAAAACTTAACGTCTAGTCTCCCTAAACAAAATAAATGTCCTAAAACGAGAAGACAGAGACATTACACATAGGTACATAACTACTCTCATAAACTAAACAGCCAGTGGCTGTGTGGCGGTGGCTGCGGCTTAGGATTAGGGCAGGGACACCACAGACACGCACAAACACACCTTCAAAATTTCTTACCCACCCCTCACAAACTCATTAGCCCAGTTTTAACCGGACCATTTCAAAACTTTTAACATTTTTAAGTGATTACTTTTGATTTTTCACTAAACTTTAAAATACTAACTAAAAAAATTAAATTAATTTGAACACCATTACAACACTGGCCTATACAGGTACTGCTGCATTAAGTTTTAGTTAAACTATCAATTGTACCAAACTAGCAAAGTTTACTGAAAAAAGTATTCAACTATAGCAATTGTCCCTCGATTTGCAGTACCTTAAACTACTGACAATGAGTTACGTGCTCAAAAATATAGCAGTTAAATTTCAATAAGAATTTGTCAAAATTACATTTTTTATTGGCTGATAATTTGATAAATAACTTTCAGTTACATTTGTTGAAGATAATTGCAATTACACTATTTTGTTTTTTTTAATTTTTTGTGGCTTTTTCTCCATTGAAACTTGTTACTGTAAGTGAGCATGAACGGCTATACAAGTGCTGACTGTAATGTCGACATCAATTAAGATTGGCAGTGATTTAAACAGGCAGAAAATTGTTAGGGCTTGTTAACAACAGCCATTGGAACGCCAACTAGCAGCTGGTTTAGATGCATTTTTATACGTCTATACATTACACACGAAAGATAAACACACAATAAAAAAATCCTCCAAACAAAAAACAATATGCACACACAAAAAAGTTCACAGCCCTCTACTATAAAAAAAACCTCAAAAGAAAAAAAAATAGTAGCAAAGAAATGTGAAAAGAAACTGAAATGGCCGCCAAGAGACAGAAGCGCCACCTTGTGTGTCGTGTGTGTTAAAAAATGAAAATAAAAAGGGGACAATTGAAGCACAAAACAATCTCCTTGAAAAAAATATAACAAAAAAAAATAATATAATGGGTAAAATAGCAAAAAAGAAGAAAAAAAATAAAAGCAGATGAAGGTGAGGTTACCATTTAAATGGCGCTCCACTCTCACAGTTCCACTCCCCTAACTGCCCCCCTCTCCCCCACAACAGCCAACTTTGAATTATAAATCCTCCAAAAACAACTTTCCAATCTTCAAAAACTAAAAAACATTTTTTTGTTTTCATTTTTTTGTTGTTGGTGCGTAGAAAAACAAAAGATGGACACAAAACCTTTTCTAACGACGTCTGAGGGAAAAAAGACGACAGCAGCGCCGTCTTTCAGTCAAATTATTCATTAAAAAAGATTTTCTTTTTATATTAAACAAGATCCCACAGTATGTGGGAAGGTGTTAACTCCCCAACTGTTAAAGCCCCTATAGTCATATCGATTTGCATTCATCTGCAAAAAGTGTTTGCTTGTCTTTTTATTTTTGTTTTATTTTTTTTATTTTCTCTTTTGTTGTCCGCTTGATGGCGCTGTTTAGAATTTTTTTTTAATTTCCAAAAAGTCAAGCTGAACTATACGATTAAACAAAACCTAGCTATCAATTGGTTTTTTTAGGACCACCCCAGTTGTATTTTGTGTGTGTGTTCATTACAGTTCCCCCACTTTCCCCCCTTCAACTTTTTAAAGTCCCCAAAAAAAAATTTAAATTAGACTCATACAGTAAGTTAAACGACATTGTTAAGTGTACCTAATAAATTACAAGTTTTATGTTTATAAAAAAAGCATACAATAAAAACCAAATGGCCACACCTACTCTTCAGCATCAATCGACCAAAAACAAGAATAAAAAACTGCTGGTCGGTTTCTCATCCATGCAAAACTGTAGCAAAAACAATAAGTGAAAATAAAAAACAATATACAAAAGACCCATTTAAGACTTTAAAAAGTTATTCGCAGGTGGCATTTTAAACCAAATAGACATGTTCACGCTTGAGGGCGCCACCAACACTTTCCATCCATTCAGACTTTTCAAAATGAAAATATATAATTTTTTTTTGCTCTTTTAAACTTTCGGATCTTTTTAAGAATTCCCAAAACACAAATAGTGGGCCCTAAATTTGGATTCAAGACCTTAACTCTTTGTAACAAAGTGACAGTTGAAAGCCACATAGGGCGGCAAGAAATGTACTTTGAAATGCCAATGGCCAAAGCAATTGCCCTTTTCAAATGGACAAAACAAACTCACACAGAGTAACAATGACAACTGTAAAACTCGTGTCAAGCGTTTGTCACAAACAAAATTAAACGCCAAACAACAAATTTTAATGGCAAAAAGTATAAAAAAGGCAATTGCAATAAAAAAAATTTAAAAAGTTTTACTTTCAAATTTTTTTTGCTTGCTGACAAGATTAAGTGCTGTTTGAGATTTTTAATCTTAAGCAAATTTTCACACTTCACTAGAAAACATAAACTAGCATTGTCCAATTAGTAAAAAATCAACGAAATAGTAACTAAATTAGTCAATTGCATTAATTACTGTAGACAACATAATATAAATATTAAATGAGCAAATTTTCTAAAAAAACAATGTCTAGTTTTTCTAATCAAAATAAAATTTCTCAATGGCAAAAAAATGACAACTGACAATGCAATTTGACACTTTACAATGTGTGTAAATCTCTTTTATAGCAAATTTTTAATTAATTCTGCCATTGTAACTAGTTCATTCAAACCACAAATTGCCATTACATCCATTTTTTCTTCAATAAAAATTGGATAACAATAGCTACTTGTAACTGTATCGCCATTTTTTCGCCCATTACATTTTTTTTTGCTAAGCCAAAATAATCACTGTGAATGTAATAACTAATAACGAAATAAGTAAAAAATGCTTCCTAGACAGATGAGTCGATAACGTAAATGACGTCATTTAGAAGGACAGAAGTAATTTCCGGAGCAAACTAATTGCGGTTCAGACAATATTTAATAGTCCTGACGTGTTTCGTTTGACAAGCCTTACAATTTGGCGTCCCTCAACATCCAGTACACCGAACCGCCCACAAAAATCATCTCTTAAAGTCTTCCACCACAATATCATCAGTACATTTGGATTCACCCACTCTTTTTTCTGACTCAGACAAAACTCGATTGCAAAAATTAACCTAAGCAAGGGCGTGGGAAAACAGTTCCGCCGTATCATTTCCTCTTACAACTATCAAGAGTACAATTTTTTCTTATTATTATATATCACTAGCAGTTGCAGTTGGGTCGTACATAACATACAGTAAGTTAGCATTAAGAATTTCGCAGACCATAAAAAAATAAGACAAGAAAAGGAATGAATGGATGTTTTACAATACGAAATTGTATCTAATAAAAAAGTCAAGAAAAATTTCAATCCTAACATTTTCGCATGAAAAAAGTATAAATCTTTCAAAATTTAATACTAACAGGTGGCGACAAATACAAACTACAAAAAAATAAACTAAAAATAAGTTTCAAAATTGGTCATGAATAAACTAAAACTTTAGTTTGCAGTAATAATTATTGACGTAGCAATATAATTAACCATATTAAGGTCGCTATTACGTCTTCATCAAATTGCCAATTAAATTAAATAACTTGTGTAAACTTTTATAATAATTTCTCCTCTTTAATAAATTAAGCAATACACATCAGACGCAACCCAATAATAATTAAGCAATCTAATCACGAATGCACACAATCCTGTTTCAGGTTATAATTAATATTTTATTTTGGAAAGTTATAAAACAACTGCTATAGATTTTATTAATAATAATTTTAATAGTGGGCATGATACAATTTGATTGCTAAATTGAGTATTGCGCAGGTGCACAACGTTTACTTTCCATTAAAAGTAATATTAGACCCATCATTATAATTATTGTCATCCTATGGTCCATTTGCCTTCCAATCAACTTAGAAATGCATTTAGTTTTTTTATAATATAAAAATTATGTTATTAGTTCGTACCATGTATATATGTATAAACGATTAATGCTTATGTGAAAAAATGGGAGGATTTTTTATTTAGCTTAAAAATTAAAACAAAAAAAAAAATAATAAAAAAAAAGTCACGCAACGTTGATTTTTGTTTTAACTTTTTAAGATGCAGTGGACCTCGACTAAACTAGAAACTTTTTCGTATGTATAGTTAAGACAATTCTTCATTTACGTCCCAAACTTTTTATTCTAACCTTGACAACTTTTACAACATCCTTTTTCTGAAGTTTTGAAATTTTCTCATTATGAAAAACGTTTCCAAAATGTGACACATTTTCCCACCTAGTTTCAATGCCAGAGAAATACATTCAGACGGCTAAGACATTTTCATAATTCAAACAATAAAGCTGAGAGAAAAAATATTTCACAACATTTCCATCAATCTTGTCGTCCGAATACATTAAAACTCTCCCAAAAAAAAAAAGGTTTATTTTAATTTCAAATGGATCTCTTCAGTTAAAAAAAATACCAGTTTTAACTTTTAACCAATTACATCCACTACAATCGGTACCGAAATTTAAATAATTTATTATCAAAAACTCAAAACAAACCAAAACAATATTACATGATCATCGCTTGATAAATTTTGCGTAAACACATAACAGTGTAATAATATTCAGAAATTAAATTTCCTTATTTTTATTTAAAAAAATATGACCACAATAAATTTCAAATTTGTTAGATACATAAATATACATTTAGTGTAGTTTTTTTTTTCTTTATGCAATTTACCATCAAAAACAATTCTTATTCAGACTAAATATACAGTATCATTTTCATTAATATAAAAACTTCCATAGTAACAAAGCCTTTGCTTTATAGGAATTCAAATATTCCAAGAAACAATTAAAGATGTCATCAATTTACTAAAGTCTAGTTATCAACATTTCTGTATTTTTCATACAGTTTATTACGAGTACAATAGGAAGATATAATTTCCAAATGATTAACGCAAATTAAGTGTATTTATAAGCAGTACAAATTTTTAAAAAATGTTAATGCTAGCCGTACCGTGTTATTTGAAACTAAAACAATGAATTTCTTCGTATAAGAATTTCCAAGTCAAAGTAAACTAAATTGTTTGCATGCGATTTGACATTTCCCGCCATGCACACCCAATTGCTGTTTTTTTTTTTTAATTTGAAAAAGAAGAGCTCAACCCCCTCTTTCTTTTCGTTATTTATTTTTTAAAATAAGTTTTTGTAATTCACTACCAACAAACAAACACCCAGCATAGCCTCCCAGCCACCCCATTTTATCATCATCCATCATCGTTCATCGTGTGCAGATCATCGTCACAGCCGAATTATTCACAGTGCACTCAACTGCCCCCCACTACTAATCCCTCCCTTTAGTAAATAAATATACACTTTTGCACCACACCACATAATATATACTGTATCTGTATCGCCATCCTCCAACTCCCCCACCTTGCACTTTATAAATATATACTGTAAACCGTAAATACTGTATCGAGGGAAGAAAAAAAAAGTCGTGCCAAAATAGTCCAACAACATTTCTTAACAATGTCTTTAGCTCAAACAGTTCATTTGAGAGTTTCAAAATGAGAAAGAGAGAAATGAAGAGTTCAAATTAACAAGAAAATGATAAATTGAAAAACATTGTTTCTTAGAAACAATTCTCCGACGTTGTTTTAATTATAACAATTTACCAACTATCAAAAACGAAAAAGATAAAAAAAAAATTCGAAGAAATTCATAATTACGCCGAATAATTTATTACTAATAAAATGCTGCTGAGTAAACTAAGTACAGTCACGCCTGCATGTACAAGTACAAGAAAAACTGCATGAAATTTCACAAGAAAAAATTAAATCGAAATAAACGACAAAAATAAAACGATTCAGATGCAGAAATTCCAAAAAGCCAAATCTACTGGCACCTGTACTACAATTTTTACGAGACCTGGGAAATATATTAATGTTAAGGTTTATAAAACTAAATTCGGTGTGTTAAAACTAAATTTTGTGGCTTAAAAGCTAAATTTTGTGTCTTAAAAACTACATTTTGTAGCTTAACAACTGAATTTTGTCTTAAAAACTAGATTTTGTGTATTAAAACTAGATTTTGTGTCTTAAAAACTAGATTTTGTGTCTTAAAA
>JAAFCF010005748.1:9909394-9943909 GCA_013389785.1 Helicorthomorpha holstii | reverse complement strand
TTGTGTCTTAAAAACTAGATTTTGTGTCTTAAAAACTAGATTTTGTGCCTTAAAAACTCGATTTTGTGCCTTAAAAACTCGATTTTGTGTCTTAAAAACTAGATTCTGTGTCTTAAAAACTAGATTTTGTGTCTTAAAAACTACATTTTGAGTCTTAAAACTACACTTTGTGTTTCAAAAACTATGTTTTGTGTCATAAAAATTACATTTGATGTCTTAGAAACTAGATTTTGTGTCTTGAACATAAAATTAAATACAAATTAGCCTCGACAGCACAATCGAAACCTTTAAGATTAACTTAAATTTAGTCAAATATTACAATCGTTTTCCCAGAGCTTTTTAACTGATAAAACACATGTTTCATATGTTGCTCATTTACTTCAATGTTACTTTTAATTATATTTGCACAATTTGCCTTCTTCGTAAACAAAATTTCCATGTGAGTTGAATAGAAACGACGTTAATTATTTTTTTTTAGAAATTAAAATGTGATTGGTTATTAGCGTTAACAACGACAGGAAATGCTTTTTAGATTAAAATATTATGTTAAAGGTAAAATCAAATTTCCTGTCAAAATTGATAACAATGTCAATTGAATTGAGAAATTGAAAAAAAACTTTCACAAAAAAATAAACACACTAACAGCTGTAATGTAGAAAAAAGAAAAAAACACGACAGGTCAAAGGTCAACAAAATATTCAACTGCCAATCTAGACGACAATTTTTTTATATCAACTTATAAAAGTGGAATATTTTTGATATTAAGAAAGCCAAAGAAAAGCAAAGTGGTACATCGAGTAATAAAAATAATAACAGTGGTCGTTGCAGCGGTGTCGCCCTCTATGCAATCAATTCAAACTTAAGAATTTTTGCATTCAACCCTCCTCCTCCCCCCCCTTTCATATGTTTATCTCATTCAACCCTTTTCTATTCTAGATCCCTTTTTTAATGTTTTTTTGTTGGCGTGGGAAAATCAGATTGCAAATACATGTAACAACTAAGCCACTGTAAAGTTATAGTTAAAACTTTAAAAGTTAGGTTGTCAAAAAAGGTTTTTCTTGAGTTTGCGCATTATATGTCCCGACCATGAAGATGTTGATGATGACTCCTCCCAAATTTTCTATTTACGCTGCTGTCTGCGTTAACAGTGGCGTTAATGTCGCTTTAATCTGGTTTTACATTATACATATAACGTCAATGGCTGCGAGGAAAATTCTCAAGTTGACAAAAATCAGCGCAGATCAGTTTACACAATTTTGCACAATCACTGAAGTTGTAAACCTTTGGCTACAGTATTTTGACACAGAACCCAAACCAACAATGCTCACAACCTAAAGGCCAAAATGTCGACATCGAATAACAATGTCATAATGTATTAAAAACACGTTAACTTGACATGACATTGACATACCGCTATGCCATTAAACATGTCAATTAATCCTGTAAAAACTAATAAAATTCGGTTTATAATTTCAGATAAAACTTGAAAAATTTGCTTATTTGTTTAGAAAGATCATTTTATTACCGGATAACTAAAAAAACTCGCTTCTGATAGCTTTTTTCTTTTCAAATATGCGCTTTTGCGACAATTTTGAGTAATTTGTTCATAATCGTTTTCCCTTTTTTTTTTATTCCGCCATTTAAAATGCTATTTCTTAAGTTTTTATTCTCCACTCAAGCATTAAAAACTTAATAGTACAGTATATCTTTTGGCTAAATTAAAAATGTTAGTGCTGTCAGTTAACGTAAAATGTTTTGACAGCTAAATTCACTGTTACGTCATTGCTCGTTTACTGGGCTCATCAACTGACGACGTCATCAATGTAAAATTTCATCTCCATAATTACAACTCTTGCTACTTAGTCCTCTCCCTTCATCCAAAAACACATCCTATTTTACTTTTAACTTATCATTTTCTTTAACCCAAAGATAATACATAAATAAAGCCGCCATTAATAACATAATGTAAGCCCAACAAAAAAAACCAAAATATTTCAATAATATAAAATTATAAATAAAAAATGTATTGATATTATTAGCCAATATTAAACATGGTATTTTATTATGCTTGTTTTTATTATTATTATTATTATTTATAAAAAAAAGTTTTTGTCGGCATATTTATATAAAAACATCAAAAGTGATTGGAAATTGCAATGGCTATCCACATTCAATTGGCATTATTTTTAACAATTATACTAAAAAACTACACTAAGACATCTAAAACCACGTGTATAGCTTTACTTCTTAACTTTCAGCCGTCCAATTCGCTCACGAAATCAACTTTTAACTGCTGGTAATGAATAAAATGAATGAAACAACTTCCTTTCACCCACAACCACCCACATTTTTTAACTTTTACTGTAAGCACACAACAACTTCAAATAATAATAAAAACCCATGGCGGGAAGTTGAAACTCATTATAACTAATTAACGCCATCAATTAAAGCTCGATCGTATTTTTTAAAAAAAATGTCTTTGAAGAAATATATCTTTTATGATGTCGGGAGAATGGGGGATTCCTCTCTCGTGTCATCATCATCAAAATGGCCACTATTTACAATTTACAATGTCCACCTCATTTTTTTTTACATTTATTGAAACTTGTTAATGGTACTAGTGAATTTTTTTTTATTATTATTTTTTAATTAATGAATACAATCCAACTCTCCCACATCCTTTTATTAAAAAGTTGCCCCTCTCTTTTTCTACAATATCTCAACGCACTTAAATTTAACTGGCAATGTTTTTCAATTGTTACAATAAAACTTCTAAATCCCTCCACAAAATATCGAAAAACGTCTTTGAAAAATTTCACACGAAATAAAAGTCATAAATATGTTATTGAACATCCTCTTTATTTTTTATTTCAACTTCCCTTCCTCTTACAAACACATCCCTCTACTTTTAATTCGATTGCTACATGCAAAAATCTTCATTACCGAATTAATTAACGTCTTTCCATCTTCCCCCCTTCAATCCCTCTCATTTGATTACAATATTAAGCATCTTTTCCATTCAATTTCCACTTCATTAATATATTTTAATTAACCTCTACTTGCATTTCAATCTTCAAATTAAAAGCACACATTAACATGTAGAAAGCCATTAGAAGAGATTTTTATGAATGTCATTTCAACGATAAATCCATATGTAAACAGAAGTTTAAAACATGGCAAAGAGGGTATTTAAACGCAGTCGAAAACAAGTGTTGACAATTGACACCGATTCATGATCTTTAATAGACTTTTCAAATATCTTGTCTTGCAATACAAAGAATTTAATTACACGGTTAAAGCTGCTTAATAGGAATTAATAATTGTTTGTTTGTATTTACAATTTTGTAAATATTAAATATTTTACCACTACAACAAACTACAGATTTTGCTCCCATAAATATTATTATAAAGTGCTGATAAACTAAAAGGAATAGATGAGAATTCTCATCGTTATCTAATCCTTCTATTTTATATTAATCAATTATATTAAAAAAATAATGTTGCTTTAATGTGGCAAAATTTACAATAGCTGCAGTATAACCTCATAGTATAGCGTACAAGCTAAGAAAAAGCATCGAAAATGCATTTTTTGCATTGTAGAGCAAAATTAGAATTGACCGGAAGTGAATTTCTTAACCCCAAAGTCGTATTTTATGCTATTAATAAATTAATGACAGATTATTACTTACATCGACAACTATTTGGAAGCCTGATTGACGTGTCATTTGAAAACAGTAGCTAAACCAGAAGTGGCATTGAATTTAAAAAAGCAAAATGTCTTAAAAAGTAACCGATTGTCAATCGCTGGCTTTCAAATTGTCACGCATGCTCAATCTCTAATCAAGTCTCTAATTAAAAAAGTTATTTGAATTTTTGGATTTATCAACCTATTATCTGACGTGACTTTGAGAACTAAATTAAACTTTAATCTCAAAGAGTTATAAACCACTTTATAATCTTATTGGAGGAAAAAAATTGTTTTTACTACTGATTTATCTTTGTGGTGAAAATAAGGAGTTTTCAATGATATCCAATGCAATCGTCTTCACGCAGGCCAAAATAGCCAAATAAAATAGCCACCACATATACATTTTTCAATAGTTTGATTTTTGATTAAGATAATAATAATAAAGAAATTTACTGACCTCAACCCCGTTCCACATGTAGTGGACTTCGTGTGGAGGGTGGGGATTGCTCATGTGAGGGTGCTCCGCCATGATGGACATCCAATGAGTTAAACCCGGTGACGTTGGCGAGGCGGCACGGGCGGGTGACGCCAGGCAACCCGCGCTTTTGGCATGGGTGTCGGCGACTGAAGGCGGCCACACCAGGGCTGCTTTCTGCAATGATAAAGAAAAAAAAAACAAAATTCCAACAATTCATTAGTCCACAATAATAAAAATAATAAATAAAAAATATAAAAATAAATCATAAAAATTACAGAACATGCGAAGATCGGTAACGTCACTTCCCATATAAAAAATGATTACAATCACCACCCATTTAATACAACATAATCATTACGTACAAATTAATCTCATGGTTCCTAACTTAATTCTCGCAAAACCCTACTCAATAAATCTTTTAAATTATTATTAAAATCAGCAATTAGACGTTCAATTAATTTAAAGAAATTTCAATAAAAAATTATATTATTAAGGTGAGAAAGGTCCACGATTTCAAAAAGTTAGGAATCCCTCCGTTAACCAATTGGTAGTTTGATCGAATGTTATTGAAATTGCAATGTTAGTTTACAGTCTCGTTGAATAATGTTAATTGGAAAATGATTAGCAATTTATTAGGTTTGTTTATACGGGGCCTAACCTTGAGTGACGTTAGCGCCATTGCGCCTTCAAACGTGTCCCCTACTTCTGATTTAACATATCGTACACCTGCTGCTTCCATTATACCCTATAGTAATTAAGTGCAATGGAATGGACAATCAAATTGATGCATACAACAATGACAACAACAACAAATCCTTCAAATAAAACAAACAAAATATCAGGGCTTTTGACATTAAACACACACATAGTCACACACACAATAGTCATACACGTTAGATGCAAAAATTTAAACTGTAATTTATGCTAATTACCAAAAAAATAAAGAGCTTGTCACAATTAACTCCTGTATGTAATAGAATTTCACTTAAAATTCCTAATACTGAGCCACACACTTGTATGTTACTATTAAACTGTACTAATTAAGCCTTAAATAAGCTACTAGTTAGGATACTACCACCACCTTACTAAATTAGATGTTAAAATTTGGCGCTAAAAATCCCTGACAATTAGTCACGTGGGTTTTTCTTAACATCATTTCAATTTCTAATTGCACACACAATTTCATATCTTATAAAGATTTTGACAGTGTTCAAAATGTTTTTAGTTTAATATTTATAGGTTATGAAAATGTCAATCATTTATCAAAAACATTTCTCACATTATTATTCCCAGAAATAACTTTTTTTTTTTTAACTAAATGGAGCAATCAGAAACCACACCCTCCTACTATAAATAAACCAGCGCCACCTACCGAATCTTGAGCCGTAAAAACAATAATTATTATTCCATAAATATTTACCGTAAACAACGAGGGTCTTCCCTCGTAAATGTGGCGGTTCCAAGCAATTTTCGCTATTTTCGTTGATTAGATTGAACAACTCCAAAAAATCACACACATTTAGCAGCGCAGTCTTACGTTGTCAACCCGGTAATTACAATAAAACAATTTTCAATCTTAATACGTCGTACGGAATTGTATAATAACTAAAACACAATTTATAACTCCTTAGTAGTTTGTTTATCACACTAAATATTACAAATCAGGTACTTTTGATTATAATCCAATTTGTAAAGTTCCAACAGCACTAAATCCACAATCAATTTTTGAAGGAAAAAAAAAACCCCTGGCAGTCACGTTTATAGAGATCAATGCAAATTATTATTACCAAACAAACCCGTTAAATGTCACTAAATCACATTTGCATCACTAACACAGCGCCACCTATCGCTTTCAATCGCCTCATAAGCACTGTCACTCACACAAATCCAAATAATAATAAAAAAAACTTTTCTGATAAACCGTTTGTTATTATTTTTTCTTCTAAAAAAAATTCCTATCTTCTATCTCTCCTTGCTTGTAGTAGTTAAGTACATCACTTTTGAGTTGACTAGACAAATAAAATAATCGCTTCACAGGTGGCGCTGATCGATGTGCTAGCCACGTAAGTTAACGAGCAAGTAAAGTAAGAAAAGAAAAGTTTTTTTTTTCCCAAAGCGCCCTCTAATGGATTTTGCGCTCGATTCGTTTAAAAAGCTACTGGTTGGTTGGTTAGAGCGAGTATCCGTACAATTGCCAAGCTTTAAAAAGAGAGACGAGTTTCAGCTGCTCGTTTTAACCGTTGTGAGGCGCGACTGTATTCACTGGTGAATCGACTACTACAATGGCGTTTTGGGGAGTGAAAGGCGGTGGATAGATGGATGGTGGAAGGAGAAGAGGGGGGGGAGGAAGGAGTGGGTCGTTTCTTATGTACACTCACTGCTTAAAGTGTATTCAGGTTCATCCCCCTTCCTCCTCCTTAACATTTTTTAAGTTTCAAAAAATCTCGTCTATCCAATAGGAGAGCAGAATATGGGAGGGGATTAGATTATATAGCGTGTAACCTAAATATTACGCACAAAAGAAAAAATAAGATAGCAAAGCAGTTTGAGACATCTTCTTTTGCACTTCTCATCTACTTTAAAGACTCTTGTTTTGCATTAAAACAACAGCAGCAAAAACTTAAGACAGTTTTGGTAATCAAAGCAACACTGAATAATTAAAACTTCAAGAAGACTTGCAGTTGCGTGCCATCCTCCCCCTTCCTTATCATTCCCAAATAATTTTTTTATACTAGTGGAATACAGATTTAACATAAAAAATTCGACGCCAAAATTTGAACTTCATTTGATAACGTCATGTTGTGTTGTTAGACAGCAAAAATTTAAACACACCTGACGTTCAAAAATTGAAATAACTATAAGATTCTGGAAATGTCACTTTACGAACACCCTGTACACAATTTCGCCACATTGCCATGAAGTATTAACACATTGCCAATTATTTGTAAACATCATGAATCAAATTTCATTCGTTTCTGAATTTTTCTGTCCATTTAAAACAATTTTTTAAATTTATTATTGTTATTTGCCAAGAGCAGCATTCAATTCTCAAAATATCAATGGCATCAAACTTTGCCACTATAAATAATTAGTCAACCAGATGGCAATGTACATAACCATAATTAATAAATCGATATAATAACAATAACAATTGCAGCTAAGAAATTTTCCAGGCAACTAAAACGCTAATTCTTATTCTTCAACGACTTATTAATTAGTAATTAGTCACGAGTTAATGCCCCTAATCAATATGTTACTAATTCTATGAACTTGAAGGAGAATGTTTTGCCCAGAATCCTGATTCGAAATCCCCATTAGTTCTTTATATTCACTGATCTAACATGATCTGGTGTCATTTGACTAACTATAAATAATTACAATAAGCATTAATTAACTTTTCCCTCCATTTTTTTTCCTACCCCTCTGTATGTTAATTAAGTATAATTCACTCTGAAGGCTGGGCTACTCAAATACACCGGCTGGTTTAATATAGCATTTGTAGCACTACATAAAACCAGAGGGGAATTTTTATCTGCTACCATTAGCTAATAAACATACATCTATAACACCTTGACACATTTTATAACTTTCTTAAAAAAACTTTTTGTATGATAAAACTAATATTTGTTTAACCAATTTAAAATAAAATTGCTGGTAGTTTTTTTTAAATAAGGGCGGGAACGTTTTAATCTAGATCCCCGTCAAAAACTTATCCCATCAAGTTCAGATCAATTTGCACAACATTATAAAACAATTAGTCGATAAAAAAATAATGTTGAGAAGTTAAGAATTTCCAATTGAAGCCCTTACAAATCTAAAGTGAAAATGGTTCACACTCAAGGTCCTCAGTCCTCTCACTTCAGTCACTTTTTACACAAGTGCTGTAACTGAAAACCCCTTTCAAAATAAAAGTTCTGCCCCTATTGAAATACATGAGATTCAAAACCGTTGTTTGCAGCTGATTTAACTTTCACAAAAGTATTTTTTAAGTAAAAATTTAAAGAGTTAAAAAAAGATTCATCGCATGAATCATGATCATTCCCGTTAAAACTTCCCAAACCTGTTCTTCCATTTTAAATTTAAGCATTGCACCCCTACCTTACCACTTTTGATACGGTATCTTCCCCCCATCAGCAATTTCTGGCCCCCATTTACTTGGGATAAATATAAAAGTAAACAAACTTAAAGGGCATGCAAATTCGTCGTTCTGAATTCAGCAAAAGAGAAACTAAGAAAAGTTAAGAAAAGAAAAAAGTTCTTCACTGCCTTGTAAAATTGTAAGTACAGTAACATGTCCCAAAAAGTTTTGCATACAAAGTTGCTCAATACTCATACAGGCGGTAAAATCATTGGCCCTTCGATATGTATGGCAGAGAGGTGTTTTAAGAAGGAGGAGGGGGGTGTAAGCATACGGCAAATTTCGCCCAAGAAGTTCAAAACACAATTCGTGTCCTCTTTCAAAAAGGTCATTATATCACCCAACTCCCTCCAAACTACATATATATATTGCCACCCCTTCCTTAATGAAGGCATGTATTTGGCCTTGCAGCTAAAACAGCGCCCCCTTGCGTGACCAACAGCGCACATATTCAATGAAACGTGATAACACGATGCAAGTCTTCAATTGTAAAACGACTTTTTCCATATAATGGGGTGGTAGTTGGTGGTGGTACCAGTGATGGTAGGTGGATAAGTGGGTGGGTAGGTGGCTAACCTCGAAGGAAAAGATAATTTAAAAGAAATAGCATAGCAGTTGAATTGAGGGATGCAATGTAATGTAGAAAAAAAAAAGTTTTCCAAAAGTGGGAGGGATGTGGATGAAGATGAGGAGGTAAAAATGCCATTTCTAATGGGCATAATAAGATCAGAATAAGTTGGATATTATAAAAGAAAAAGCCAACGTGTAGTCCACTATAACGATAGGCGCCGTATAATTCACCTGGGGCCAAATCTCCACCTATTTGTGCTTCTGAATTTTTTTTTTATTATTTATACGGGAAATTTCTCATCACATACTGGAAAACCTTTTTCAGTTTTAGACTTAATAAAGAAAATTCTTGACGACGATAATAATAAGATAGGGAAAAAATGTAGCGCATATTAATTAGTGAACAGCTACATCAGTGTATCTATCTCATCAAGTCTGGCATTGATTTTTTTTAAAAAATCGTTTAATTTTCTAACATAAACTAAATTCATTAAATAATTTTTAAAATCCAGACAAGAGATTCTTCTTCTCATCAAGGATCAGAATAATTGCATGCAATTTTTCCACGCTTTGTAACTTATATGACAAGATTTTAATGAAATTTGAATGCATTTTTAAGCAAGTGCAAAGCCAAACACATTAGCGAATAAACATGACAATATAAAAATCTCGTCAATTGTTTTTTTTTTGTTAAAAGTAATAACATTTAAAGTAACAGCCTCAATTAATGTACTAATTAAGTCAACAAAAAAAATAATCAAAAAACCAATAAGTAAAATTAAAAAAATAAATTAGCAATAAAAGATAATCAAAATATTAATTTAAGACGACGAAATTGATAAATAATTGCGTTTCAAAAATATCCCCATTAAAAATATTAATTTAGTTATCAACTTTAAAAAGCCATATTAAAGTTTGTGGAATTTTAGTGCTTTTTTAAATAAGTTTTTGTAATTTCTTTTTGCTCACAACTCCCAGGTTGACAACCAATTGCTTTACAAAATCCTCGTAGTCATTTCAATTTAGCTGTTAATTGAGTATCTGACCACCAGATGGCTGATGTCGTGACAAAATTCACACGCACGACTAAAATCAGACTGACAACATACTAATTTGTGCATTTTTGACTTTTGACTACTTTATATTCGGAAGACAGCAATGAATTAATGAATGGTCACCAAAAAAAAAAAAACTGAAGTTGAAAACACACCTCACACATCACAATTTCCACCTGTATGAACCATTCAAATAATATATAAAACCTACGAACATTTTTTGCTCACTTCTTTTATATTGTTCAAATCATGTAACAATAAAAAAATAAAAACAACTTAAAGAGCATACATTAAAAAAAAAATATAGTATATACAAGAGTTAAACAAACCGCTCATTAGTCATTACGAAATATCGCCTCAACCTATGACCTTTTATTATATGCAGGTGGTAATTTTATGCATGAAATGAACTGGGTGGTAATACGTGTATAATGTTTGTAGGGTGGTAGTACAAGTACATCGAAGGAGCAATGAAGATTCAACAGGGAAGCATCTTTCCCCATAATTACCAAGTCTAATTATACAAATGTGTGGCTCAGTATTTTTTTTTTCATTTATTTTTTCTTTGTAAGTTTATTTTATTGTTATTATTTTCAAGCAACAAAATTACACTTACCAGCTCACAAATTTCAATGCCAAATATACAGGGTGACTATCAGTTTGTTACTTTAAAAGATAAATTTAAAGATATTTTCGAAATTAAGTTAAACGTACTTTATTTTAGTAAAGTACAAATTCAGAAAAAAGTCATGTTAAAAAATGTCTAAAAGATGTTTGAAAAGTAGCTAACTGTAAAATCATTAACTAAAGTCTCTTGGTATTTCGTCAAAATAATTCACAGATTTTATTAGTAATTTTTAACAAATTTATTGTTGCAGCCTGTATATGTGACATAAACCCAAGTTGAAATTTAAACAAAAATTCTTCATTCAGTTTCTCAGTTACAACAACAACCAACAGGATAACAAAACAAGATTTTAGTTCCACAACATTTAACGATTGCATCTTATATAAAAGCAGCACTGGTTTGCATTTTCTAAGAAATCATTATAGCCCAACATTGCTTTCATACAAAAATGTTTCCTCCAATTAAATTCTTTTTGCTTGACTTTACCAGAAAATAATAACCCATTAGTAAAAAATGTAAAATATTTTTTAACAAACGTTAACGGTTTGTGTATGACCGAAAACACGTAAACTTAAATCAGAATCTCATAAAATTACATCACAGTACACAAACTACGTCATAATTATCACAGTGTCCCATGCAAATTTTAAATTAAATATACGCTATTGTAATTAAATCTAAAGGGCTACTATACTGTGACATGCCAGTTAGCAATAAAAAAACTTCATTTCAATTAAAACTACCAAACTTTAATAAGATTTATGCTATTTTTTTTTACTTGTGGCTAAAACATTACCCAAAAAAAAATAAATAATTATTGTTAATGTCATCCCTTATTAAGTTATTATATGCTGCACTTATTATAATATGTTGTTTTTTCATTACTAAAGTTTAATTATAGTTAATCAGAATAAATTACAGAAATAAATTGAGAAGTTCCTTGTTTACATTTCACCGTTAGTTGCTGTAGTTACTTTCTATAATCTTTTTCTACAAATTTGATGAATTTTTTAAAGTTAATAATATAGTATAAACTATAGTATAGTATAGTTTGCTAAGTAACCAGCCCACGGATGTTTTCTTCGTATCATGTAGAATTCTTCTTAACAGATCGGTAAATATACTACACTTGCTTTCATAGATAATCAGTTCCTGAAACTATATTAACTACAGTATGACCTGATATCGTTACAGAAACTAATCCTGTTGTTTCATCATAAAACACAATAAACGAAATAAGAGCTTGTAACTAAGTAATTAAGTCTCTTCACAGTCTAACATTATGCCGTCTAAGTTACTGGTTACTAACTAAAAAAAGAAAAAATAAACTACATCATAACCGCCTACATACGATAGTAAACTAATACTGAAACTAAAGTAATTTAAATATCATTAAAATTTGCGTTTAGCGATATCAATTTCATTAAAAACACAAGCCCAATATGCTGAGAAGAAACTAAATTTCCAACTTAAGATTTAAATTAAAATGTAACTTTACCACTATCACTAATTATAAAGTTATGCACCCTAATACATAATACAGTTATCCATTAAGGTGCGTGTTTAATAAATTTAAAACAAAGTTGAAATTTCAATAATGTTCAACTAATTGGATACCCTGAACAAATATAAACGCACAAATAAACTTAAAGTAGTAAAGAAAATAAAAAATATATTAAAGTAAATAAATAAGTTGCATATAAAAAAAATTGTAAATTACAAATTATTATGTTTGTATATGAAATGCAATGATTTCCTACCTTAAACCATAGATTGTGTGTGGAAGGGTCAATGGGTTGTCGTCGGGAGGGGTGAGGGGTCATCTGGTTATAACCCCCAACAACAGAAGAATCGCCACTCTATATTAGGTAGGTATTAGAGAGGAGTAAAAGGTAATTGTTGTAGATATTTTGCTTTTATTATTAAAAACACATACAGTATATTAAAAAAAATAAAGGTTAAAATAAATAAAAAGTGTGTTAAAAGAAATCAATGAAGAAATTAGAGATTAAAATAAATAAAATTAAAGTGGGAGAAGGGAAATGGGGTGGGGAAATAGAAATTTAGCAGTAAAATAGATAGGTGTGGTATTAGCAGTAGTAGTTGGTTAAAATGTAGAAACATCAGAGTAGGTAATAAGATTCAAAATAAGATGCCACCTAGTGGGTTGTGGGGTGGTACAATAATAAACAGCTGGTCTAATTACGGATACATACCTAGAAAGAAAAAGAAAAAAACAAAAATCATTAGTCATCACGTTCATAAAAGTTAAAGATTTATAGTGAGAATTAGCTATAACTTATAATAAACAACCCTCATTATCCGAACATTCATCATTTTGCCATTTGAAATAAATCACTCAATTTTTTAGTAACGCATTAAAAACAGCTTGATTTCACAATTTTGCACACATTTTAATTTTTTATCCAATTAATTTTGCTAACCATTTCTAGTCTTGTCAAAAGTACGGATAATCGAAATTCTACTACTGTGGTATAGTAGTAATTGATAAATTGAATGGACTAATCACATTTTGCTAATCACAATTTTTTCAAGATGTTACAAGCGTGTGAACTTCTGAAAAGTTCATTAACATTTTCTTTGGTGGCATTTTGTCTTCCTGAGATTTGAAACATATTGCGTGTGCATTGCAAATTTATTCAAAAAACCAATCATAACATATTACAAAAATAACAGCCAAAAAAATTAGTTTACTGTTAAGTTATATAAATAAAAATAATAAAAAAAGTAATTTAATCAAACGCATGGTCATTTACATTAAACATTGACCAACGCATGTAGTTGGGGCAAAAAGGGTCACTGAACATTGGACAGGAACATTTTTGGCCACTTCAATAGTCACACAATACATTCAAATTAAAAGTTGATAATTGACTTTTTTTTAAACACGATTCAAATCAATCAATCAATGGTTAAATATGAACACGTTAAATTATAAGTGGTTTCGCTTCAGCAACTCAATAACGTTGACTTTTAAAAAATTAAAACATTACATTGAAATTTTAAGACACAAAAACTTGACTTTTCGATTGAAAATGTTGCGTATTAAACGTAAATTTTTTCTCGTCTAGTCATATTATTAGTTGATAAACTTAATAAAATTCAAATAATTTTTTTTATATATACTGTATGTTATAATGCTGTTGTCATTTGAATAGTAAAGAGTTATTACGTCTTTTCGGCATTGAGAAATAAAATTTCCTTCCTTTTTATACCGAAATGGAAGCCTCAAATGGGCAAATTTTAACATTTTCTCTTTCAAACCCATTCATCTCAACTCTTTTTCTTAAATTCAGCAACGTTTCTAGTTTCTAGCTGTTATTACCCGGCTCATCATCCCTAAGGGAATTAGCTAACGAAAAAAAATTTCTAAAAAAGAAAGAAAAAAAAAGTAAAGAAAAGAAAAAATCTAGAAAAAGTAGTCCTTTTCTAAACCATGGTAGCAGACAGCAGACACTTTAAAATTTAAAATGACTACACACGACACGAAAAGCATAATAAAGAAGTTACATACGGTTAAAAGATTATTTAGCTGCTTTAATTAAATTTTAATTTACATTTCAATATGCACAGAACACTATAGATTAAACAGTCGTCAACAAACACAATGCTGCACCAATGAACATGTAACTTCTGTAGTTATTGTATATCAAGAGACATAAACATCACATTGAACAGATTAAAAAATGGTTTTGCACTAAAAAAAAATAAATAACTACAAATTAAATGTCATTTTGATTTGATAGCGCACTCAAGTCAGTTGCATCAACTTTAATAACTTAAGATTTCAGACATATTAATTTAAAATTTAGAAATAATAAATTACGTAAAAGCAATCCTGGATTACCCAACAAACAAACAAAAAATACTTAAAACATTTTAAAAATAATGCATAAAATTAGTTTATTTTTATTAATTTTAATAATGTTTGTCATAAAAAAAACTAAAGAGTTTCTCAAATTGTAAATTTGGAGTAATTAATTGATTTTTACTGGTATTAATACTACACAATAACAAATTCAAGTATCACTACAGAGATTTAAAGTCAATATACTGTTTAAAACCAATGTCCATTAGTTTAAAGTGTCACTAGAACTTCCTACAAGTGTCAGACGCCACCTGAAACACTTGACTTAGAAAACCCTCCATAAGATTTCACACTTCAAAACCATAATAACCACAACATACTAAAAATTTCCCATTACAATTACTTCTAACATGTTATTAATATTATAATATGAGAACCATCAAAGTCTCTTAATCAGCCGTTCCAATTTTAAATTTGCACATCCAAGCAAAAATAAAAAATTAAATGACTCATGAATGTTAATGGTTAATTTTGCAGTCTGCATTTCTTCAACAAGACGTCTCTATCTGAAGGCCCAGAGACCCCAGAGCTTAAAAATGAAGAGTGTCCCACACTTTCAAATTATATGATTGAGTTTCAACTAATAACGTTTTTCTACGGCCTCGCAAATACTCAATCTGGCACTGAAAGTTCCAATTGCAGCATCGTTAAGTTCTCAACCGTGTGTGTAGGCGCCATATAGCCATCCCCAACCATCCACACATCACAATCACTCCCCACCCACATCCCTGCTCCATAAGCATAGGGAAAAAAATCTTATTGAAGAAGCAAAGAACAGAAGATAAAAGCGATCGATAACGAATTGGCCAACAGAGGGCGATATAGAAAGAAAGGCTACAAGTTTAACCAAATCATTTCATTCCAGCAATAGCAGAGACACCATAGCAAAAAAAAACAAAAAAACTAGGAAGTTAACGTTTAGGGGTGCAAGTAAGGTGGATAAAAAGAAGATGGGTAGGATGGAGTCTTGGAGAAAAAAGAAAATGGCAACGGTGATGATGATGTTCATGGCGTCTGCAATACTTGGCAGCCAATGGATTTAGCTACTTTATACTTCTATTCTAAATCTTTTTTCTTCTTTACTGGTCTGTTCAATAAATAAGAAGCAAAGCACCTTCAAAACAACTTGTATAAAAAAAGCACTTAACACTACTAAACTAGTTGCATTGATTTAATAAACCGGTCATTAACTAACAAATTAGCTCCTATCAACTCAACTTCAAATTTGCATTTCAGGTTTTAAAGTATTTTTTTTTTTAAATTTAAATGACTTTGCATTAATTTGCAACAACTTGAAAGAAATGCAAATTTGAGCATTCAAGTAATTCAAAATAACCAAAAGTGCATACATATTTGGGATGAATTCGTTATCTAAATATAGAAAAACAATTTTCAAAAATTCCACTCAACTATACATCTAAATAAAATTAAAAATTCAATTTGTCTGGGTGGTTTCCATGTTAACTAAACAGATAACGTTATCATTGAAAATGCGCAGTACAAAATGCTAGACATGTTCAACATCAAAGAAACATTAAAAGTTCCTAAATATCAACGTCATCATAATACGTTGAGAAAATTGAACATTTTAACTTTGAAATATGATTAAGCAACTAAATTTCAAGTCGAATAGTTTTGCATTCTCAAAAATAAAACAAGTCTGGTTTTCTTTAAAAAAAAAAAAAAAATCCTTAAATTTGAATTTTAGTAAACAAATTCCGATTTTGAGTACTTAAAACTGATAATTTTAGCTCTCAAGCCACAAAATATGATTTTCACGACAATTAAACTGTGGAATTTCAAACAAGTCGATGAAAACTTCCTTTGACCATAATGATAAACCATTTGTAAAAATAGGAACGTGTGTTGCCGCTTGCAAGTGTTGTTTTCACCATTTCATCTATAAACACGCAAACACACACAGAGAGAAAAAGCCTTTTCGATTTTGGCAACATTCCAATCCATGTTCCAATATCTGATATGGATACCCAAAACGATCATCATCATCACTTCTAGTACAACCACCATCTTGACTACTATGGCTCTTCTACCGCGTTTTTTCTATTTTTTTTCCTAATCCAACCTAAGTAATTTCGATCAGCAGCTTTCTCCAGCTAGTAGTTCATTCTATTTTTTCTTCACAGGAAAAAGCAAGAAAAAAAAGCTCATTCCCATCATGCACTTGCATTTTCATCTTCAAAACAACTCTCATAGAAACATAGACATACTCATGGACATAAGACACCCAGTGGTTGACCATCATTCCGATATTTATTGTTGAAAATCTTCTCTTTTTCTCGTTTTCCAAGCCCCTTGGAAAGAGCTCAGCGCTTTTTATGCTTCGTCTTTTCTAGGCAATTTCGTTAATATGAACAACCAACCCCTTTGCTACAAACTATTAAGGACAGCAATGTTTTATCCATGACTCAAATGCAGAAAGAGACTCTTTGATTACAAGCCCCATAAAACCCACCTGGTGAGAAGAATTAGTAATCAGTAATCAAAGCAATCAACAATATTAAAATCAGTAAAAACTCGTGCGACCAAATTAGTTTTCGACAATTATGCTGTAAAATACAAATTGCAATTTCAGATTCACATAACAAAAAGCCAAAATATTCCAACTTCAATTGCATTTTTCCATTAAAACAACAACGTTTCAAAATATTTTAAATATCTGAGTTAATTTTTGTAAGTGAAGTGAAGTTTCTGAATGCAAACTTTATCAACTAAACTTAAGGTCAAGTTTGATATTACTGTTATATTCAATCTCCATTAAGTTAGCAACAGCTTTAAAATGCATTAAAAGCAATCCAAGTGTTTGCTTTCGCCAAGTATCCCCCTCTCTGCTCCCCAATTACAAAAATAATCTACAAATAGATAACAATTCAAATTGCTACTAAGTAAAAACATTTCTTTTTACCATTTAAAGTAATAAAAGTGAACATAAAACGCAGCCGTAAAGTCAAAAGCTATTACCCACAAAATATAACTACTGTTAAGATTTTCAAAGATTAATAATTCTGAGTACAAACACTAATTATAAAACAAGAATTACAATTAAATTATTACGCATTAAGATTTAAAACTACTTCAGAGTAAATTTCACTTATCCAAGTGACAATTCAATGTAATCAGACCATTGGTAATTAGCAGTTACACAATCAAATTCAAAAACAATTAAGTAAACTGCAAAACAAAATAATATTGAATAATATAAAAAAAAGTTCACCAAAAATTAAGGTTTTAAGTTACACAGCAAAAAACTCGATTTTTAAATGCAACAAATAAATTTTCATTTTAAAATAAACAAGTTATTAAAATTCCAAAATAAGTTAAAAAAAAAAATAATTTCAATGACATTTAAAAGCATTTCTTTTCAAACCATTATTTCCATTGAAAATAATTTTTCTAAGAAATCAATTACATTATACAGTTAACTTACCATTCTTAAGACAACAATACAATTTAATAATTTCATAGTTTTTTTTTCAATTTTCAAAACTTTCAAAAGTTATCCTATTCATGTCATAACTGAAAGTAATTCTACACTATTCGTATGAAAACATAAAAGAATAAAGGCAAACAAAGTGGCAAAAATAATTCGGTATTCATTACTGAATATTAAATTAACAATAAACAGCAACAAAGATGATTGATTACATTGTTTTTCCTTTTCCAAAAATTGGCAAAATCGCTGTTAAAGTCTTGTCAGTTCGATTCAAGGAAAAAGAAAATTACTCGTAGGGTTCACCCTGTATTATTCAAAAGCATAAAAGTAATAATTAAGTAGACAAATCACGTCGCAAAACTTTTCTTTAAACGTGTAAAGCTGCTTTGTGCTACTGTTCAGCTATGAAAAATTCCTGCACTTCAAAACTTTCACTTTAAAAATAAATTTTAACCCCTCCAACCAACCATCATGTTATAAACAAAAAAAAATATATATAAAATTCAACCAGCTCTCCACCCTTCTAAAAAAAACCCCCTATTCCACTCCTTCCTACTTTTTATCATTATTATTTCCAACAGCTATCATAAAAAAATGTTGTAGTGTTACAGGTTGTGATATATAGATGTAATTTTTTTTTGTATAGAAGAAAATCAAGATAGATCACACTTAACAGCTTACAACTAGCTAAACAACATAAAATCAACTCGTCATCAGCATCAATTTTAACTTTCAACAGTTTTACGCTTACAGCTTTAAAATTTGTCTTTTACTTACACAACAAAATAACATTATATTTTATCTATTCCCCTTTCTCACATTATCAAAATAAAATTTGTTAAACGCCAGTAGTTGGCTGTTTTAACAAGCGAAACATTGAAAAATCTATTTTTAAAAAATAATGTAAATAAACAATTTAAATCCACCTTTGAAAATAAAAAAAAGTTTTTTTTTTGGTAAAGAAAAATGAGAAATACCAACTTTTCAACAGTTTTCAACTGTCAAAAAACTAAAAAGAAAATGATAATTAAAATAACTTGAAAACATAAATCAAAAATACATATACAAGTTATTTTGTATATTTATTGTTTTACATAACCACACAATGTCCATGCCATCTTTAACATACAAGACAAAAATTCATCTTTAAGAAAAGTTTTTAAAGCAACATCATAATTATTAAATTTATTTTAATATTTGAAGAAATTATCTATATTACTTAATTTAATTACCCAATCAATAACTGTTATCTCGATGACAATTTAAACTGAATAACAAAAATTACTCAAATGATATTTTATGTATTATTAAGGCAGACGAAAAAGTCTATAAAATCGTTATCATTTAGTGTATTTCTGCTTAAAAAGTTAAAATCACATAAAACTCGAATTTCCACCAACAAAATAAATCAAATTATAAAATTTCAGCCATTTATTGTAAATAAAAATTAAGTTATGGAAGAAACATTACCATTTTGGAATCAAAATGGATGCTAAAACACACAATCCCCATAAATAAGTGATATTCCTATTACATAACAAAAACTTAAGTTATGAACAACTTTTTAAAAATTTTTGTATTTATTTATGAATTGATTTTAAAAAATCGTCAGCTTCTCATGCCCCACTTCCTCCAACACGTGATATTCTAGCAGCTATCATGTCATAAATCAATTTTTTTTTAAATTTAGGTCCAATAACTATCGCTAATGCCTCGATGGCATTGTGGCTCGAGACATAAAACCCATTGGCGACCGCTGATCTAAAATATAATCACGATAGCAAAGGCAAATGAAAAAGATCCAGATGAAAAGAGATCCACAGATGATGACTATGATGCAGGAAGAAGAAATCAAAAAGAACACCTTAACAACCCTTTCATTTTTTTTGGCACAGCACTTATACATTTTTTTATCTCCTAAAACATATTCAATAGCTCTACCCAATATGTAGCAAATAGTATAATACTGAAAAGAAAAATATTTCCAGACGTCGAAAATAAAAGTGAAAAGAAAGGATTTCTCTGTCTTTATGCTTGAGGTTGTTTGCGATGTAAGCAACAGTCAGTATGTTCTGTATGTAGGTAGTAGATATCCGTACAATATGTAGTTGAAATGAAAGAGTTGCCTCAATATAAATATCAATACATCTAGCAGAAATGAAGAAGAAAAAAAAAATGAACAACTCTACTCAATACTCAAGTATACACATACAGTATAACCAAGAAACTTTTCTCCAGCAGGAGACGTTTTCATTTTCAAACCACTGCTAAACTAACGATAACTAGATGCCTTCTGTCTGCAACCGTGCATAGTTACCAAATATAATCTCTTTTTATAACCAATTACTTGGATACTGTACATGTACCGGAAGTACCGTTAATTGCACCTGGTTCACGAGAAACACGAACGAATTGCTAAACATATGAAAAACACAGTAGTCTCTTAAATCCGAGCACCAAAAATCTAAGCAATTCCAGTTTATTTTTTTAGTAAACAATCTAAATTGTAAGTTTATAACTTTCTACATATTATAATAACTTTACATGAATATTATCAATTTTAAAAATCCCACTTAGCCCTTATTGCTATTTCTTTTCCTACCAAATCAATATTTCACTTTTAGTACTTGTAATGAATTCTAATAATCCATATAAGAGTCCCAGATCCGATCAACTCAAAGAAGTCAAATATATAAAAAAAATGTGTTAAATTAATTTAGTTAATTAAGCAATAAATCATGTTTTATCATATTTTATGTGCTGCCCAAACCACACTTTTCTTAATGCTTTTTTTTTTTTTTTGTAATTATTGAAAATCTAAACTAACAAACTTAGCATTTCGTAAAAAAAGGGCAGCAAGTTTATTTTTTCTTGCATATCAATTATCGCTTAGTTCGTTCAAAGGCACCGTAAATGTCTTGCTAAACTTCCGTATTTACTGGTTATAGCCAAAAAATTCACAACACGAGTTTGGCTTCACGCACGTTTATGGAAATGTCTAACTCTTTCTCCTTCAACTCCATACACCAAGATCGTCTTCTACTTTTATTTTTTATTTATTTATTTGATATATATACGGTGTGTATATACACGGTACGGTATATTTCTAGAGTTGGTTTTCTTCAGACTTAATTCTCCATGGAAACCTTATGTCTAGACAAAATGCAACAGAGCAACCGCCAATGAACCAAAAATATTCTGCTAAAACCAAAAAATACGGTAATACAAAAAAATGAAATTATATATATAAAATAAATACATCAATCGATTTAAAACGAAAAAGAGGCAGAAAACTCGGATAAAAAAACAATCTTATAACCGTCTATAACTAAGACTAGTACAAAGCATAGTACAGTATCTACAAACAGTGCTTAGCTTGTATTCATAGACAGATAAATAGATGAAAAAAAAATTATATAGGTTAAGATGCGGATAAAGAGTTGTACACAGACTGATAAGATGGCTGCGACTCTTAGACTTTTATCCTCCATACGAATTAATGTAATATTAATCAAAATAATAATTCGTAACTTGACTTCTATGATACGTTAAAAACTTACGAGAAGCAAAGGTATTTGAACACAGTACAGGGTAATAATAAGATAAAGTATTTATGGTCAAAAATACCATTTATTCACGTTTCTTAGTTGCTAATTTTCGTCAAAAAATAAACGAGAAAAATATCCATGCTTAGCTACGTAATTTATTCCTGTTTCTTTTCTGGTAATTTTGCCAGCACATACTGTACATGTGAACAACGACTATATGATCATCTTATACAATAAAAACAGAAATTATTTCTCGATTATTTTGTCATCAATAATCACAGACGAAACTGTTATTGTCTAAAAAAGACATTAAACTTGGTCTAAATAATAGCAACTTAACACTAAAGAAACGACATATAGTTTGCCCAAAATCACAATTTCTCCAACAAGAAAAAACTTTTTTTTTTTAAGTGACAATGACTAACAAAACTGATTAAAAAATGGCTACCTATTATTACACTGACTGTACGTGTAACTTGTATTTTAATTTACTCCTAGTTACTTTACAGCTAAAGTTACAAATGCGCAACTATATTTGCGAGATTCCCTATAATTTTAAGAAAACTTGAATTTAATCATAAAATGATTAAATTTCTTACTGTTTCTTTGACATTTTTTTTGGATCGATATCTATAGTTTTCGTGATAAAATTGACTTTTATATCGCAGACGTCTACGGCATAAATGCTTCCGTATTCAAAATGTATGGAGATTTAGCTATTGTGACGTTACTTTCTGATCTTTCACCGACAGATACAAGCAAGATGAAATTATCTTAAAAATGACATACAATAATCGCCTTTGTTGCGTATAACAACAACAAAAAGAAATAACTTTCATCGTACAACGCCATAAACATACGACTTTAAAATGACTAAATTTTCACACATTTCTATTACAAAATAGCCGGCAGATGCCACATAAGTTAGTTAAGCAACTTGATTTCCAAGTTTCCCACTTAAAAAGCACACACTACAAATGATATCGAATGCGTTTTACACCTGAAATTTACATCCACAGTACTCTATTAATGTTTTGTTAAATCTACAAGTTCAACTAGATTTATAAAACGATAAATTGAAATACTGCACATTCAAATAAAAAGCAAAGTGTGAAGCATGGAAGGCGTGGGGTAAGAAGATCAGGGTAAAATAATCTAATTTGTAAAGTTGTGAAAAATCGGTGCAAAACAACACCAGCAAGTATTAAAATAGCCGTTTAAAAGTTATTTAAAACCATCCCCAAAGCTTGATCGTGAAATATTTATAAGCTGGCATTGACCTTTGTGAGCCACCATAATCTTTTTTATATACTGTATATATTTTTTTTTAGAAATTGTGTTGTATAGTATACAGTATATTCTGAGATTAGACTGTGCCAGAAAGGAATTTAAATACTGTGCAGCAGTTACATCACCAGTTTAAAAAAACGAATTGGCCTGTCAGCAGTCCCTGCCAAATGTGAATACTAAATATAAAAAAACTAAATAAAAATGTTGGCAAAGAGAAAAAAAACTCCATTTTCAAGACATCTACAGCATCTACTGTGCAAACTTCTCTATTTGTCCATGACAAGAAAAAAAAACTGAGATATAACAGCTTAAGAAAAAAAATTTAATTAAATTTCAATAAAGTGATGAAGAGGTTAAAAAAATTATAAACACCAAGAAAAATAAAAATAAATTGTCAAATAATAAGTACCGGTATATCAGATATCAGACATAAACCATTTAAAAAAAGAAAAAAATGGCATGTTCTTGGTATATTAAATATCACCTGAAAAAACTATAAGAAAATAATGTTTAATCCAAATCAATTTTATATTATGTAAAAGGATATGTCGTATAAGAATTTATGATGAATAAACTTAAGATACAACAATAATAATAAATCGTAAAAAAATCAAGTACAACATATCAAATGCTGTATAAGAAATACAGTTTTACAGAATATCAAATTGCTATAAGCATTAAATATTTTAATTTCCTATAATATACCGCAAGTTATAATATAATACAATATTAAACTTGTACAAATTTTACTTCTTAAATAGCAGCTTTATAATTTCTCCTCAAATTAAAAAAGCGTGCTTACTTTTAATTCACTTTGAATGTTACTTCATCAAAAAAATAATTTCTAAAATTAAATGATGAAGAATGATCGGAATGTATTACAGATTTTTTATATCTTATCATCCAATGGGTATGTACTACAAGGGTAAATGGAATTTGATTTTCGTAATCTTAATATAAATGTTCTTGTCTTCTTACACTTCAAGTGGTCGACATTAAATTTTTGTCTTATAATCAAACATAACTTTTATGTATTAATTTTTTTTTTGCTTTTTCATATTTTTTTAGTAGGAGAAAGTTAATAAAGAATTCCTATCTATCAGCTAAAAACTACCATGCATTTTTCTATATAAACGTTAAAAAAAGATTGAACAATAAACAAAAACCAAACAAAAAGGTCTATTAATGTAGTACTGAAATTCCAGAACCCAAATAAAAAACTCATCACTTTTTCATTATTAGTTTTTAAACTTTAACCTTAACTTCCACTGGCATCATCTCGCTAATAATACTTATTAATAAGCTTTGATTAAAATCTAATTAAAATTAAATATTTAATTAATAGCAAATTTCTTCAGGTTAGTGGACATGGTGGATTTGATAAACAATAATATTATTGCGACTGAAGTTATGGCGAAGAGAATACAGTAGTTAGCCAAATATTTGTCTTATTAAAAAGATTTCCTTTCAATAAGTCAACAGCAGTTGCTAATAATTTATTGCCATTATTGTATTACATTATATCGAGCAAACAAATAAAAATTGAAAGCAAATATTAAATTTATTTAAAGCAACAACAAAAAAAAACTAAACAAAACTTGAAAACTGGTTGTTAAAAAAAAGAATATAGAAGGGCGAGAGAAAATAAACTATAAAAAAACAATGAAAACACTGAGTCAGTAAAGAACCAAAATAAAAAATCTAAGTCAGCTACTGTTGGGCAGTTTAAACAAGAAAAAAGCAAAACAAAAAAAGTTATATTTTAAACATATACATTCACTTTTAAAAATAAAGAAAAACGACCACACCCCCTCGACTGTTACAAAACAGCTAATAGGATAATTTGTTTAAAGATTGACCCATTGATGAAACAACTGCTTAATTCAACTGCAAAAAAAAATAGAAAAAAATTGAGCTAAAACTAATAAAAAATAACAAAAGCTTAAAAATCTAGTGTATCTTAAGTAACAAAAACAGACTTTAAAAATGGACATAACACACTGTAAGTAATGTATCCAATATTTCAGCTCAACAGTTTGTGAATAGCAAAGCCTATGAGAAGCCATGTATTTTCAATGACATTCATAATGAATTATTTCTCATCGAATGATATGTTCAAATTGTTGAACAAAAGTATAAAATTCGATGTTTGGGAGCTCCTAACAGTGGTAAAACTAAGGAAGAGATGCAATGGAGTCGCAAGAACACTTTTAATAAATAACTTAATAAAAAATATTAGCAAAATTGAGTGCCCTTGTAAAAACTTTTTGCATAAAGTACAAGCCCCTCGAGTTCTATCCATTGCTTTCTCAGCTTTCGATTACCATTAATATAATGGTGTAATAGTAATATCATTGAACAAAATTGTTTAGCTACGATACATTAAAACCATTTCGTTTGCCAATTGCAGTGTTGTTGAATTGTTAGAGGTGTTCTGAGAACATGACTTGTGTTGTCTGATGCTGGATGGTCTCCTACCCCCTCCCCCCGTCCTCCCATATTATTGTGTATTATTTGTATGGAGCTGCAGCAATTTGGCCATGCTTGTCGTTTTTACATGAAGCGTGCTACCGGTTAAACCGAATCTGCTTGCTCGTATACATGAGTAAAAGCATTAACAATTACATATCTGCAGTATATTATATAAAACTTAATACTCTTGATGCATATAAAAAATATAAGTTTAAAAAAATATTTTTTAAGCCGACAAAACGGCTATATCGTCAATGGATTTGGTTTTTGATACGCTTCAAAATCCAGTTTTCATATAACTATCATTTCACATTGGTCACACCTTTATGTTAAAAAAAAAAGAAAGAAAAAATGAGATTGCAACTCAACCCCTCCTTCTATTACTGTATGTAGTAAGAGATTTGAGGGGGAATGAATATTTAAAGGTGAGAAGATTCAGTGCCAATATTATTTTAGGTTTCTTTTTCTAAGAAAAATGACTTGTCGACTTTTTTTTCTCTTCTCTTTCTTCACTCTTTAAATTGAATGACCGATGAATAAAGTTCAGTGAAGTTGAATATCACAAAATGCCAACCAATGATGAGTTCCACCTAACCTTTATTCACCTTTACTCTCTACCCACCTATCCCCCAGGATACACCCCCTCCCCCAATTTTCCAAAATAAAAATGGGGCCCTTTTTTTAAAATCGTGTATATTATTATACGATGATGATAATGTGGAGGAGGTCACATCAACTATACATAATGACTAAGCGATTAAACTCATTTCAAAATTCCTAAAGTCAATTTTACCACTACAAACTCAATTCACAACGACAATACTTCACACACACGTTATGTCTTGACACAATGGCAAATGCAACATTATATTGTAGACTTAATTCGCCATAGCAAGACCCTCGTCATTATCAGCAAGTCTCGATGGAAACCACAGATAATTAAAGTGGAAATTAATATTTGGAAGATGAAACGTAGACGCGTTAAGTAATTAAGTTTGCGGTTGTGGAAAATGTAGATTAAAAGTTACAGCCAAAAACAAGAAAAAATTGAATTAGCATATTATTATTATAATTTAGGAATTTTTAATGGCCTGTCAATTTCAATTAAAATACTTTATAGTGTGATGATGCTGTGAATCTTAAAATTGCTGCGCATTTCTTTGATAGAAAAAATGACTTTTTCTTATAAAAAATAGCTAAATTTTAGCCAAAACTGATTCTTATGTACAGCTATATAACCATAAACTGCCAAAAATGGTTATAAAAACAAACTACAAGTTGCTAATAATAAAGTGCAATAAAAAAGATTTGATAAAATATTAAAAATAGAAATGTTCTTAATACTGATGAATCAAAATGGCAATAGATTAAAAAAAAAAAGAAATTATATAAACTTACTGTAATTAATTGCTTAAAATGTTCACAAAATTGTACAATACCCATTTTCCATTGCGTTTCAAATCACAAAATACAAATTTTCTAAAATTGGATCACTTACCTAGAAAAAACAAAAAAAATAATTATTAATAAAAATCTCAACCTTAAAATGATTACAATATCAAAGCCTCAAAAAAAAAAAATGTTTTTTTGTGATAACCAACTTCGACCTTAACAAGTAGAATTACATTTCCGTTACAAGACAAAAACAAGTCTCATCTCCTCATACATTTTCCTTAATCTTTTTTATTTCTCATTGAACAACAAAAAAAAAAAGTTTAGTTTCCTTTTGTGAATGAAATAAAAATCCATTAAAAAAATTGCTGAATGAAATGAATGAATGAATTATATACAAGTATTAGTAATAGTGACGCTGCTGCGTTCAGCTGACTTTTTTTCAATATACAGTATATTTTTAGAGTTTTTTTTTCTATTTAGCCTTTCGCTCGAATTATTTTCAGATCAATGTTTTTTTTTTATAAATATTTTTTTCCTCACTCTTCTGCTTTACTACTTTACTATTAAGTGATAATAAAAAGTGAAGCTGTTACAAATTGATTGAGATAGATAGAATGAAATAACAAGAGAAAGAAACAAGGGAACCAGGCAACAGATGATGTTTTTTTTATACACCCCCCTCCAATCTTCAAATATCCTCCTTATCCCTCCACACACTCACAATTAACATTAACAACAAAACGTAGACGTATATACTGTTGAAAAATCCGATACTGCATAGTAAAAAGTGTTGCAAAGAAATCGATCGACTGATTTACGGTTTATTTCGTTTTCATTCATAATTTTCTATTCAATCCCCTTCCTCCACTACATCCTCCTACTCCCCCAATTTTCATTTAATTTCTATTCGCACAACAATATTGCACAAATTCACATTATACAAACACAGTACCTTTAATTTTAGACACCAATAACAAAAAAAAAAAATTTACTTTAAGACCTTTAAAACACCGCTTTACTTCAAGTCCATATTCAGGTGAAGATCAGAGTCTTAAGAAAAGCAATGTCATTGAAAATTCATTTTCACTTAAATGTTGACCCAAAGTATAGTTATGCAAAACTGTAATGTTCAATAAATAACAATTTCCAATATATGCAATGATGCGTAAGTTATCTGCCAAATCTTAAATGACAGTTTATTTTATTTTTACTTAATACTGCAAATAAGACTTCATAAATTCACACTGATATTTTTCTATCTAAGAAAGTGGGTGGTGTCAGGCGTTATATTTGAGAAGCTGAATAAAAATCATAACTTCATTCACAGCATCAATGGAATTGATGACGATGATGACAAAGCTAAATTTCTCTCCATCCACTTTTCAATTTTGAATTTTTTCCTCTTCACAAGTTTGTGTGGGAAAAAATTGGAATTCTCTTGTGGGACACCGTAGGCATCAAGCTACATAATATTATTTTCTTAACAAACTTCAATCAACCGTAGCAACAAATCAATTATATCAATTTAGTCATGCCTTTAACATTATTTAAAGACATTAATAATATACTGTATAATAAAAAAAAAAGCAAGTGACGTCAAAAAAATCCAGCTGTAAATGATAATTTACGATTAGTGATATAGCTTATAGATTGCTACTGTTTAAACGCCGTATGATACGTGTTAAAAACTTGTTAACAATTTGCAATAGTCGTAAATAATTTATTCGCTTTTGGCTAAAAAGCAAAATTTATAAGGGTCATCTGGTTCTGCTATGCAAAATGTGCTGCTATACTTAAATCAATCGGATAAGTAGACTAAAGATAAAAATAGGCTGAAGAAATAGTTCAATCGCTTTTTTTTTCTTTTTTCTTAAGAAGCTCAATAAATTATTCACGCCTAAATAATTCATAAACTTCAAACATAAAAAAAATCATTATAATAATTTTTTTTATAATAAAAATTTAATTTTGAATTTATCTTCATGTAGGTTTACGCTACGTTCAGTTTTACTAACATGCTGTCAATTTGAATAATTATCTCCAACGTTGATATTAATTATACAATGTTAATGACAGATTGAGTATCACATTACAAAGCTTAGTATAATGGAATTAATTAGCTAAACAAAATGATCGTTTAAAGTTAATTAAATTTTGGTTAAACGTGGTTGTTAAATAGAACAGAAACTTGTGCAAAAAATGGATTTAACTTTCCTTAAAGAGTTTGCAAATTACATTAAAATTTCCCAAATAAATTAGTATTAGTACAGTAGTTTCCATCGTTGATTTCTATTTATACTCAATTACTTCAAATACCGTATTTCTTTAAACACATCTTGTCGCAAATAAATTTCAGATGGAAAGTCATTTCCAGGAGATTTAAAATTCTTTTTCAAACATTTTAACAAGCAGTCAACAACATATTCCCATCTTCTTCCAGTCAACTATTACTCTGTATACTAGACTCTTGCTTTATTCAATGTAAATATTAAAACGTAAATGCACATTCGCCATTAGGCGCATGCGTGGCTACTGCAGCAGTAGATTGATTACACGCAATGCGGAATATTAACGTGTAAGTAAATAGCAGAATATTGAATGTAAGCAGACGACAACAAAATGATGCTGGTAGAAAAAATATTAACAAATAATCGGAGAGTAAAGAGTAAACTAAAAAAAATACTTATTTACCAAATGCTAACATTCAACTAGATATAACTGGTAGATAGTTTACGTCTGCGCATGCCTAGTACAGTGCACAACCTTCCACCATCCATAAACAACATTTTAGTAAAATAACGAATACTAGTCACCAAACAATCTTTTAAGAAAAAGTTATTAGGTAGAAAAATGTTAAAAGTTTAATAATGGCGTCTAAATAGTGACAAAAGCCCTTAAAAGTATCGCCCAATCATAACTTCTGACAACAAATAGTTACTGTAGTAGTTAGTACTGATAATTAATCATCAAAACTTCAAAAACAGCCATTCTTGTTTATTATGACGTTTCAGTAAGGTTCAGACTCGTCTAGTGAATTTCTCAGGGCTTTTGCAATTTACTCAAGTGAAGGACTTTCTAATCCAACATGGCCGCCACTTCTATTTAAACCAATTATTATAAAGCGTTTCTGCTTCTCACAGTTAAAAATCGACGATGACTTTGCTGATATTTATTTTTTCTTATTTTTTGTTGATAACGTTTAACAGACATAGATTAAAAACATTTTTTTCCACTTCTTTCAATCTGCTATTTTTTTCTTGAAGTTTGGTGGCCCTTGACCAACTTATTCTCTCTTTTTTCTTCTTTCAATACTTAATTCCCTTTTTTACAAAATCCAAAAGAAAAAAAAAATTTGCCATGTCAATCCATCATAGCAAACTGGAGCCAATTATTAATTTCTGACTGACTAGTACACTGTACAACATTAACTCTCAAACATGGCGGTTTCAGTGGGGTCTGGTGAAAAGCCTCCCTGCTAAAAAACAAGGTAGGCACAGCTGGAGCGGAAATGAACAGTAGAAATGGCGGGAAAGATTGATACATCACGTAATTGGTTACATACACAAGTGTCATCCTTCAAATCCAACTCAGAAAAAAAGTTCCATTTTTATCCCAAACCATTCCTCTTCCCCCACCCCTCTCCCAACGACCACCATATACTTCTCACTGTCAAGCGAATTTTTTTATATATATACAATATAAAAATCATTTGTGAGACACCATACAACTTGATTCGATCATTGAATGGGCTCTGGAAACCATCAATATGACAGGTCAGAGTCACGAAAAAGTTGACAAGACGACAGTTAAAACACAGTTCATACACAGCGTTAGATGTCGAACTAAAAATGGCAAAAATAAGTACAAATGGACATATTGCACTGATAAAGATATTAAAAAAATATCATGTACCAAAAAAGTCCAACATTGTCGTAATTTACCAGTAAGTACTAAATGAGCCAGGTTTTCATCCCTTCTATCCAGTTACCCTTGAACAAACAAATAAAATGCCCCCAAAAAATATTTAACGACAACACAACAGCTTGCCCAAAGAGTGCCATCTTGTCAAATAATTTTAACAATAATTACATAACGTCCCATCCAATTTTTCAACATTTTCTTAATGACCAGTCAGAGAGGACCTGAACTGTCCAAGTTGAAGAAAAAAAAAAAAGACATTTAGATATCTCGCACATACTAAAAAAAAACTTTGCTGAAAATTAATGTAAATTTAATTTTTATACAAGTACTGTGTCTAACAGCTTAACCAACAAAATGACATTTTAAATGTTTTTCAACATCATTAAAGTATTTAGAAAAAGACAAATAAAATCGTAAATTAGTTACAAAAAAATGTCCAAAAATTTTCACAGACTTTGTAAGTGTACTAATATCGATTTCCAAGATAGATTGAAAGATAGCAATTAAACATTTTATCCAGCTAATTGACTTTTTAAAAATTTGCACATTTTGCTAGTAGTATAATTTTTCCATCAGCATAGCAGCAGCAACTGCCGTGGATAATTAGCCCTCATTAACCACGCCCATTAATTTAATGTGCCATTTTTTAAAAAAAAAGTTTTTTGATTTTGAAAGTGTGAAGTAAGACATAAGAGGTTAGTTAACTGACTTAATCATTAAACAATTATCCACCTTCAACAACAATCTATCGCAAATGCCTTAGCAAAAATCTTTTATTTGGCTAGCATAACTAATTAAAGAGTCAACGGTTGGCCACTTCACACCCTCCTTACACACATATACTCCTACGTTTATTTATATTTCTTCTAAGTTAGCAGCACAACCCATCATCATCATCATCACCATCACTATACAAACCCTTCAATTTACGTCTTTTATAATTGTGTGACCACATTTTGATAATTTCCACATTACACACACGTAGTCTGAAATGCACAAGACAGTGCTGTGTTAAACCGAGCGTTGAAAAACACCAGACATTAACAATTCACAGTCACAGAAGCCTGATCATTTCTGGACACAAAAGATATATACACAGTGCAACATCTCCAGTTAATAATAATAATAAAAATAAAAAAAAGAAGTGTTTGAAAATGTAAATAAAAGAAGTAGCTATACAGTATAAGCAGATGGCTACAAAGAATTTCCGTCATCAGTAATCGAGACGTTGAGACGATGGAATTTTCAAGAAGTTTAAAGATCTAAATAGACCCCCCTCCCCCGCTCTTTACCCCAAACCCCCCTACAGCAGTTTTAATATATACACACATATGGTAATGCCAATTTCAACACACACACACCTTTACACATTATCCAATCAGCACATTAAAATCAAAATGTAAACACCACACCATAAATACACACACATACACGGAAGACACCAATACACAAATTCTTTAAAGATTTCCAGTATGCATTTTCCCCAACAACAAAATTAGGAGTTGAAAATGATGCTAAAAGTGTCACCGATTTATAGTCAGTTAACAATTTAATGACATGCAAAATAAAAATAAAAAAAACAAGTTCCAACATTAGTCACTTTAACATAACTGGTGCCACTTTTCGTTAATTAAGTGCATTTTGTCATTAGAGACTTCTAAGACACATTTCTTTAAATATCACACAAATATTTTATACTTTTAAACACTTTTCAAGACAAAAGATACGATTTATTGCAAAAAAAGTAAATAAAAGACCAGTTACCATAGTAACTCACAACTTGTTTTACTTAATTTCCATCGTCTTAGCATTTTTATAACGCAGTTTAGTACATTTAAAAACAAGTTAATAGACAGTTTTAGTCATAAAAAGCAACTTGTATCATTTTAGCATTAATTTATTGGATTATTTTTATCAAATAGAATTTATTATAACAACTGTTTTACGCGCATCAGCACACAATAACATTATTACACACAAAAATTTATTGCTTTTCTAATCAGCAAGTGTTCATGAATTCATTTAAGTACTTAAAATCGCCAGCTTAAAAGTGTACAGTCTACACTACAAAACATCATATAGTGGGTTTTACAAATGCGGAAGTTGAAAAAAATTACTTGCTAAAAAATTATTATGTTTTGTCGTGTGTCACACACATGATGGCCAACGTTATAAAAATTGATGATAGTTTCGCGGTCAACAACAACTTGTAATATTAACAGATTCAACTGTATGAAAAACAACACAGATGACAATGACCAGTACAGTATGCAGTTAAGTTTTTGAGTGTCTTTCTCCCTATGTTCGACCTTGGTGGTGGTTGGTCGGCTAAACGAACGCTTTACACGACTAAACTGATTAAAATGGCCACGCGAATCATTAAAAACCACTTTTTTCTAATTTTTTCTGATTTTCTTTTATTCCTAACTTATCTACTGTTGATAACAGCAAGCACTAGGTTGAGGTCATGACAATGGAGTCAAAGTAGCGGTCAAAAGGTCAGATTTGTACACAACCCACCAATATTGATGCATTGCCAGTCCGGCCGGTATCCCTTGCCTTTTGCATCCCTAAGTTACGCCATCCTCTCCAACAAACAAACTCTCAACGGTCGACGACCTTTTATCTCTCATCCAATCCACCCAACCCCCTCCTGACCCTCCCACTTTATTCAAAAAACGCCACTTTAAAAGCGTTAATGCGGCCACTTCAACTTATAGATGACGATTGTACATGTAGTTACGTCACACTTCAACACTAATCACGTACTGTACATCAAATACCAAACCAACAAAAAAAAAAATACTTTTCGAAGAAAAATTACTAAGGTTAAAGTTGATGGGTCAAGCTGCTTAAATTTCCAAACGCATTTCGAGAGAGATTTTATGGAAAATTACAAAATATAATAAAGTTATTTTTGTTAAATCATTTTTCTTTTCTTTTTTAAAAAAAATCGACAATTTTATAATAAAAAGTTCAAACTAAAGCAAATATTATTTTACATATTTCAGTGTTTGACAAAATAATTAATACTCAAGTATATACTGTCTAATAATTGAGATTGAGATTAGATAAAACTGAAATGCGATCGTGATTCCCAAACCGTGGTACATGGCACATTTTAAAATTACTAAAAATTGTTAAATTTTAAAAAAAAATCAAAAAGTTCCAAAGTACAATTGCTGAATCAAAGTTGCTTATAAAAATGAGTAACTACTCAACTTGCACTTTATGTAAATTTAATATTGGCACTCAAGCTTCAAATCCTTGAGAATCAACGCAGTAGTGATGATTTCACAGTCATTATAAACAACTTCATTAAGTACTTAACAGTCCAATTACACAATTAATTTTTTTTCCTCTCGAAAAACATTTAAAATTTTAAAAGCATCATCACCGTTTTCCAGTAATTAAATAACAATCAACTTCCAGCAGTAAATTCGATTGAAAAAAAAAAAAATAATAAAAAAAATCAGCTGTATTAAAAACTTCATTATGTTGCAACGAGATTTCCCACAAGTGTCAGTAAAACAGAAGTTAACAGAAAATTTATCTTAAATCTTAACTATTTTTTTTCTTTCGTTCCTCCACTTGATTTTTACATCTCAAGCTTTTATAACCCCTCAACAGTCACGATAACTATCGATTAAATACTTGAAAAAGTCATCAGACATGCTAGGGCGTGGTTTAACGTTGAAGATGGAAGAATTCCAGCCTCGTACACATTGCACATATTGAATTATATTGATCATTGCAGCTCAGTATAAGAAAACTGAAAACGGCTTTACGTGGATCTAAAAGGCCATAGTTAACAGCAAAATAACGTAGTAAGCAAATAATAAAAAAGGAACTTAAGCTTAAGAATAAGGCAAAAAAAAAAAAATGAATACATCCATCTGTTGACGGCGAAAATGAAGAGTATAAATGACTTCCATAAAAAGTTTACAGGGCGTTAAAGCGTAATTTGCGACGTCATAATATAAACATTCACT
>JAAFCF010005748.1:9874928-9909294 GCA_013389785.1 Helicorthomorpha holstii | reverse complement strand
AGTGAATGTTTATATTATGACGTCGCAAATTACGCTTTAACGCCCTGTAAACTTTTTATGGAAGTCATTTATACTCTTCATTTTCGCCGTCAACAGATGGATGTATTCATTTTTTTTTTTGCTTTATTCTTAAGCTTAAGTTCCTTTTTTATTATTTGCTTACTACGTTATTTTGCTGTTAACTATGGCCTTTTAGATCCACGTAAAGCCGTTTTCAGTTTTCTTATGCTGAGCTGCAATGATCAATATAATTCAATATGTGCAATGTGTACGAGGCTGGAATTCTTCCATCTTCAACGTTAAACCACGCCCTAGCATGTCTGATGACTTTTTCAAGTATTTAATCGATAGTTATCGTGACTGTTGAGGGGTTATAAAAGCTTGAGATGTAAAAATCAAGTGGAGGAACGAAAGAAAAAAAATAGTTAAGATTTAAGATAAATTTTCTGTTAACTTCTGTTTTACTGACACTTGTGGGAAATCTCGTTGCAACATAATGAAGTTTTTAATACAGCTGATTTTTTTATTATTTTTTTTTTCAATCGAATTTACTGCTGGAAGTTGATTGTTATTTAATTACTGGAAAACGGTGATGATGCTTTTAAAATTTTAAATGTTTTTCGAGAGGAAAAAAAATTAATTGTGTAATTGGACTGTTAAGTACTTAATGAAGTTGTTTATAATGACTGTGAAATCATCACTACTGCGTTGATTCTCAAGGATTTGAAGCTTGAGTGCCAATATTAAATTTACATAAAATGCAAGTTGAGTAGTTACTCATTTTTATAAGCAACTTTGATTCAGCAATTGTACTTTGGAACTTTTTGATTTTTTTAAAATTTAACAATTTTTAGTAATTTTTAAAATGTGCCATGTACCACGGTTTGGGAATCACGATCGCATTTCATTTTTATCTAATCTCAATCTCAATTATTAGACAGTATTTACTTGAGTATTAATTATTTTGTCAAACACTGAAATATGTAAAATAATATTTGCTTTAGTTTGAACTTTTTATTATAAAATTGTCGATTTTTTTTAAAAAAGAAAAGAAAAATGATTTAACAAAAATAACTTTATTATATTTTGTAATTTTCCATAAAATCTCTCTCGAAATGCGTTTGGAAATTTAAGCAGCTTGACCCATCAACTTTAACCTTAGTAATTTTTCTTCGAAAAGTATTTTTTTTTTGTTGGTTTGGTATTTGATGTACAGTACGTGATTAGTGTTGAAGTGTGACGTAACTACATGTACAATCGTCATCTATAAGTTGAAGTGGCCGCATTAACGCTTTTAAAGTGGCGTTTTTTGAATAAAGTGGGAGGGTCAGGAGGGGGTTGGGTGGATTGGTTGAGAGATAAAAGGTCGTCGACCGTTGAGAGTTTGTTTGTTGGAGAGGATGGCGTAACTTAGGGATGCAAAAGGCAAGGGATACCGGCCGGACTGGCAATGCATCAATATTGGTGGGTTGTGTACAAATCTGACCTTTTGACCGCTACTTTGACTCTATTGTCATGACCTCAACCTAGTGCTTGCTGTTATCAACAGTAGATAAGTTAGGAATAAAAGAAAATCAGAAAAAATTAGAAAAAAGTGGTTTTTAATGATTCGCGTGGCCATTTTAATCAGTTTAGTCGTGTAAAGCGTTCGTTTAGCCGACCAACCACCACCAAGGTCGAACATAGGGAGAAAGACACTCAAGAACTTAACTGCATACTGTACTGGTCATTGTCATCTATGTTGTTTTTCATACAGTTGAATCTGTTAATATTACAAGTTGTTGTTGACCGCGAAACTATCATCAATTTTTATAACGTTGGCCATCATGTGTGTGACACACGACAAAACATAATAATTTTTTAGCAAGTAATTTTTTTCAACTTCCGCATTTGTAAAACCCACTATATAATGTTTTGTAGTGTAGACTGTACACTTTTAAGCTGGCGATTTTAAGTACTTAAATGAATTCATGAACACTTGCTGATTAGAAAAGCAATAAATTTTTGTGTGTAATAATGTTATTGTGTGCTGATGCGCGTAAAACAGTTGTTATAATAAATTCTATTTGATAAAAATAATCCAATAAATTAATGCTAAAATGGTACAAGTTGCTTTTTATGACTAAAACTGTCTATTAACTTGTTTTTAAATGTACTAAACTGCGTTATAAAAATGCTAAGACGATGGAAATTAAGTAAAACAAGTTGTGAGTTACTATGGTAACTGGTCTTTTATTTACTTTTTTTGCAATAAATCGTATCTTTTGTCTTGAAAAGTGTTTAAAAGTATAAAATATTTGTGTGATATTTAAAGAAATGTGTCTTAGAAGTCTCTAATGACAAAATGCACTTAATTAACGAAAAGTGGCACCAGTTATGTTAAAGTGACTAATGTTGGAACTTGTTTTTTTTATTTTTATTTTGCATGTCATTAAATTGTTAACTGACTATAAATCGGTGACACTTTTAGCATCATTTTCAACTCCTAATTTTGTTGTTGGGGAAAATGCATACTGGAAATCTTTAAAGAATTTGTGTATTGGTTTCTTCCGTGTATGTGTGTGTATTTATGGTGTGGTGTTTACATTTTGATTTTAATGTGCTGATTGGATAATGTGTAAAGGTGTGTGTGTGTTGAAATTGTCATTACCATATGTGTGTATATATTAAAACTGCTGTAGGGGGGGTTTGGGGTAAAGAGCGGGGGAGGGGGGTCTATTTAGATCTTTAAACTTCTTGAAAATTCCATCGTCTCAACGTCTCGATTACTGATGACGGAAATTCTTTGTAGCCATCTGCTTATACTGTATAGCTACTTCTTTTATTTACATTTTCAAACACTTCTTTTTTTTTATTTTTATTATTATTATTAACTGGAGATGTTGCACTGTGTATATATCTTTTGTGTCCAGAAATGATCAGGCTTCTGTGACTGTGAATTGTTAATGTCTGGTGTTTTTCAACGCTCGGTTTAACACAGCACTGTGTCTTGTGCATTTCAGACTACGTGTGTGTAATGTGGAAATTATCAAAATGTGGTCACACAATTATAAAAGACGTAAATTGAAGGGTTTGTATAGTGATGGTGATGATGATGATGATGGGTTGTGCTGCTAACTTAGAAGAAATATAAATAAACGTAGGAGTATATGTGTGTAAGGAGGGTGTGAAGTGGCCAACCGTTGACTCTTTAATTAGTTATGCTAGCCAAATAAAAGATTTTTGCTAAGGCATTTGCGATCGATTGTTGTTGAAGGTGGATAATTGTTTAATGATTAAGTCAGTTAACTAACCTCTCATGTCTTACTTCACACTTTCAAAATCAAAAAACTTTTTTTTAAAAAAATGGCACATTAAATTAATGGGCGTGGTTAATGAGGGCTAATTATCCACGGCAGTTGCTGCTGCTATGCTGATGGAAAAATTATACTACTAGCAAAATGTGCAAATTTTTAAAAAGTCAATTAGCTGGATAAAATGTTTAATTGCTATCTTTCAATCTATCTTGGAAATCGATATTAGTACACTTAAAAAGTCTGTGAAAATTTTTGGACACTTTTTTGTAGCTAATTTACGATTTTATTTGTCTTTTTCTAAATGCTTTAATGGTGTTGAACAACATTTAAAATGTCATTTTGTTGGTTAAGCTGTTAGACACAGTACTTGTATAAAAATTAAATTTACATTAATTTTCAGCAAAGTTTTTTTTTTAGTATGTGCGAGATATCTAAATGTCTTTTTTTCTCTTCAACTTGGACAGTTCAGGTCCTCTCTTACTGGTCATTAACAGAATGTTAAAAAATTGGAAGGGACATGTTATGTAATTATTGTTAAAATTATTTGACAAGATGGAACTCTTTGGGCAAGCTGTTGTATTGTCGTTAAATATTTTTTGGGGGCATTTTATTTGTTTGTTTGAGGGTAACTGGATAGAAGGGATGAAAACCTGGCTCATTTAGTACTTACTGGTAAATTACGACAATGTTGGACTTTTTTGGTACATGATATTTTTTTAATATCTTTATCAGTGCAATATGTCCATTTGTACTTATTTTTGCCATTTTTAGTTCGACATCTAACGCTGTGTATGAACTGTGTTTTAACTGTCGTCTTGTCAACTTTTTCGTGACTCTGACCTGTCATATTGATGGTTTCCAGAGCCCATTCAATGATCGAATCAAGTTGTATGGTGTCTCACAAATGATTTTTATATTGTATATATAAAAAAAAAATTCGCTTGACAGTTAGAAGTATATGGTGGTCGTTGGGAGAGGGGTGGGGGAAGAGGAATGGTTTGGGATAAAAATGGAACTTTTTTTCTGAGTTGGATTTGAAGGATGACACTTGTGTATGTAACCAATTACGTGATGTATCAATCTTTCCCGCCATTTCTACTGTTCATTTCCGCTCCAGCTGTGCCTACCTTGTTTTTTAGCAGGGAGGCTTTTCACCAAACCCCACTGAAACCGCCATGTTTGAGAGTTAATGTTGTACAGTGTACTAGTCAGTCAGAAATTAATAATTGGCTCCAGTTTGCTATGATGGATTGACATGGCAAATTTTTTTTTTTCTTTTGGATTTTGTAAAAAAGGGAATTAAGTATTGAAAGAAGAAAAAAAGAGAGAATAAGTTGGTCAAGGGCCACCAAACTTCAAGAAAAAAATAGCAGATTGAAAGAAGTGGAAAAAAATGTTTTTAATCTATGTCTGTTAAACGTTATCAACAAAAAAAGAAAAAATAAATATCAGCAAAGTCATCGTCGATTTTTAACTGTGAGAAGCAGAAACGCTTTATAATAATTGGTTTAAATAGAAGTGGCGGCCATGTTGGATTAGAAAGTCCTTCACTTGAGTAAATTGCAAAAGCCCTGAGAAATTCACTAGACGAGTCTGAACCTTACTGAAACGTCATAATAAACAAGAATGGCCGTTTTTGAAGTTTTGATGATTAATTATCAGTACTAACTACTACAGTAACTATTTGTTGTCAGAAGTTATGATTGGGCGATACTTTTAAGGTCTTTTGTCACTATTTAGACGCCATTATTAAACTTTTAACATTTTTCTACCTAATAACTTTTTCTTAAAAGATTGTTTGGTGACTAGTATTCGTTATTTTACTAAAATGTTGTTTATGGATGGTGGAAGGTTGTGCACTGTACTAGGCATGCGCAGATGTAAACTATCTACCAGTTATATCTAGTTGAATGTTAGCATTTGGTAAATAAGTATTTTTTTTAGTTTACTCTTTACTCTCCGATTATTTGTTAATATTTTTTCTACCAGCATCATTTTGTTGTCGTCTGCTTACATTCAATATTCTGCTATTTACTTACACGTTAATATTCCGCATTGCGTGTAATCAATCTACTGCTGCAGTAGCCACGCATGCGCCTAATGGCGAATGTGCATTTACGTTTTAATATTTACATTGAATAAAGCAAGAGTCTAGTATACAGAATAATAGTTGACTGGAAGAAGATGGGAATATGTTGTTGACTGCTTGTTAAAATGTTTGAAAAAGAATTTAAAATCTCCTGGAAATGACTTTCCATCAGAAATTTATTTGCGACAAGATGTCTTTAAAGAAATACGGTATTTGAAGTAATTGAGTATAAATAGAAATCAACGATGGAAACTACTGTACTAATACTAATTACTTCTAGTTAGATTTAAAAAATTCTTTTATTTGGGAAATTTTAATGTAATTTGCAAACTCTTTAAGGAAAGTTAAATCCATTTTTTGCACAAGTTTCTCTTCTATTTAACAACCACGTTTAACCAAAATTTAATTAACTTTAAACGATCATTTTGTTTAGCTAATTAATTCCATTATACTAAGCTTTGTAATGTGATACTCAATCTGTCATTAACATTGTATAATTAATATCAACGTTGGAGATAATTATTCAAATTGACAGCATGTTAGTAAAACTGAACGTAGCGTAAAACTACATGAAGATAAATTCAAAAATAAATTTTTATTATAAAAAAATTATTATAATGATTTTTTTTATGTTTGAAGTTTATGAATTATTTAGGCGTGAATAATTTATTGAGCTTCTTAAAAAAAAAAAAAAGCGATTGAACTATTTCTTCAGCCTATTTTTATCTTTAGTCTACTTATCCGATTGATTTAAGTATAGCAGAACCAGATGACCCTTATAAATTTTGCTTTTTAGCCAAAAGCGAATAAATTATTTACGACTATTGCAAATTGTTAACAAGTTTTTAACACGTATCATACGGCGTTTAAACAGTAGCAATCTATAAGCTATATCACTAATCGTAAATTATCATTTACAGCTGGATTTTTTTGACGTCACTTGCTTTTTTTTTTTTTATTATACAGTATATTATTAATGTCTTTAAATAATGTTAAAGGCATGACTAAATTGATATAATTGATTTGTTGCTACGGTTGATTGAAGTTTGTTAAGAAAATAATATTATGTAGCTTGATGCCTACGGTGTCCCACAAGAGAATTCCAATTTTTTCCCACACAAACTTGTGAAGAGGAAAAAATTCAAAATTGAAAAGTGGATGGAGAGAAATTTAGCTTTGTCATCATCGTCATCAATTCCATTGATGCTGTGAATGAAGTTATGATTTTTATTCAGCTTCTCAAATATAACGCCTGACACCACCCACTTTCTTAGATAGAAAAAATATCAGTGTGAATTTATGTAGTCTTATTTGCAGTATTAAGTAAAAATAAAATAAACTGTCATTTAAGATTTGGCAGATAACTTACGCATCATTGCATATATTGGAAATTGTTATTTATTGAACATTACAGTTTTGCATAACTATACTTTGGGTCAACATTAAGTGAAAATGAATTTTCAATGACATTGCTTTTCTTAAGACTCTGATCTTCACCTGAATAAGGACCTGAAGTAAAGCGGTGTTTTAAAGGTCTTAAAGTAAATTTTTTTTGTTACTGGTATGTAAAATTAAAGCTACTGTGTTTGTATATTGTGAATTTGTGCAATATTGTTGTGCGAATAGAAATTAAATGAAAATTGGGGGAGTAGGAGGATGTAGTGGAGGAAGGGGATTGAATAGAAAATTATGAATGAAAACGAAATAAACCGTAAATCAGTCGATCGATTTCTTTGCAACACTTTTTACTATGCAGTATCGGATTTTTCAACAGTATATACGTCTACGTTTTGTTGTTAATGTTAATTGTGTGGAGGGATAAGGAGGATATTTGAAGATTGGAGGGGGGTGTATAAAAAAAACATCATCTGTTGCCTGGTTCCCTTGTTTCTTTCTCTTGTTATTTCATTCTATCTATCTCAATCAATTTGTAACAGCTTCACTTTTTATTATCACTTAATAGTAAAGTAGTAAAGCAGAAGAGTGAGGAAAAAAATATTTATAAAAAAAAAAAAACATTGATCTGAAAATAATTCGAGCGAAAGGCTAAATAGAAAAAAAAACTCTAAAAATATACTGTATATTGAAAAAAAGTCAGCTGAACGCAGCAGCGTCACTATTACTAATACTTGTATATAATTCATTCATTCATTTCATTCAGCAATTTTTTTAATGGATTTTTATTTCATTCACAAAAGGAAACTAAACTTTTTTTTTTTGTTGTTCAATGAGAAATAAAAAAGATTAAGGAAAATGTATGAGGAGATGAGACTTGTTTTTGTCTTGTAACGGAAATGTAATTCTACTTGTTAAGGTCGAAGTTGGTTATCACAAAAAAACATTTTTTTTAGGCTTTGATATTGTAATCATTTTAAGGTTGAGATTTTTATTAATAATTATTTTTTTGTTTTTTTTAGGTAAGTGATCCAATTTTAGAAAATTTGTATTTTGTGATTTGAAACTAAATGGAAAATGGGTATTGTACAATTTTGTGTGGACATTTTATGCAATTAATTACAGTAAGTTTATATAATTTCCTTTTTTTAATCATTTGCCATTTTGATTCATCAGTATTAAGTACATTTCTATTTTTAATATTTTATCAAATCTTTTTTATTGCTCTTTATTATTAGCAACTTGTAGTTTGTTTTTATTACCATTTTTGGCAGTTTATGGTTATATAGCTGTACATAAGAATAAGTTTTGGCTAAAATGTAGCTATTTTTTTATAAGGAAAAGTCATTTTTTCTATCAAAGAAATGCGCAACAATTTTAAGATTCACAGCATCATCACACTATAAAGTATTTTAATTGAAATTGACAGGCCCATTAAAAATTCCTAAATTATAATAATAATAATATGCTAATTCAATTTTTTCTTGTTTTTGGCTGTAACTTTTAATCTACATTTTCCACAACCGCAAACTTAATTACTTAACGCGTCTACGTTTCATCTCCCAAATATTAATTTCCACTTTAATTATCTGTGGTTTCCATCGAGACTTGCTGATAATGACGAGGGTCTTGCTATGGCGAATTAAGTCTACAATATAATGTTGCATTTGCCATTGTGTCAAGACATAACGTGTGTGTGAAGTATTGTCGTTGTGAATTGAGTTTGTAGTGGTAAAATTGACTTTAGGAATTTTGAAATGAGTTTAATCGCTTAGTCATTATGTATAGTTGATGTGACCTCCTCCACATTATCATCATCATATAATAATATACACGATTTTAAAAAAAGGGCCCCATTTTTATTTTGGAAAATTGGGGGAGGGGGTGTATCCTGGGGGATAGGTGGGTAGAGAGTAAAGGTGAATAAAGGTTAGGTGGAACTCATCATTGGTTGGCATTTTGTGATATTCAACTTCACTGAACTTTATTCATCGGTCATTCAATTTAAAGAGTGAAGAAAGAGAAGAGAAAAAAAAAGTCGACAAGTCATTTTTCTTAGAAAAAGAAACCTAAAATAATATTGGCACTGAATCTTCTCACCTTTAAATATTCATTCCCCCTCAAATCTCTTACTACATACAGTAATAGGAGGAGGGGGGGGTAAGTTGCAATCTCATTTTTTCTTTTTTTTAACATAAAGGTGTGACCAATGTGAAATGATAGTTATATGAAAACTGGATTTTGAAGCGTATCAAAAACCAAATCCATTGACGATATAGCCGTTTTGTCGGCTTAAAAAATATTTTTTTAAACTTTTATTTTTTATATGCATCAAGAGTATTAAGTTTTATATAATATACTGCAGATATGTAATTGTTAATGCTTTTACTCATGTATACGAGCAAGCAGATTCGGTTTAACCGGTAGCACGCTTCATGTAAAAACGACAAGCATGGCCAAATTGCTGCAGCTCCATACAAATAATACACAATAATATGGGAGGACGGGGGGAGGGGACCATCCAGCATCAGACAACACAAGTCATGTTCTCAGAACACCTCCAACAATTCAACAACACTGCAATTGGCAGACGAAATGGTTTTAATGTATTGTAGCTAAACAATTTTGTTCAATGATATTACTATTTTGCCATTATAGTAATACTAATCGTAAGCTGAAAAAGCAGTGGATAGAACTCGAGGGGCTTGTACTTTATGCAAAACGTTTTTACAAGGGCACCCAATTTTGCCAAACATTTTTTGTTTTTTAAAACTGAAATGTTCTTGCGACTCTATTACATCTTTTCCCTGGTTATGCCACTGTTAAGAGTTCCTAAACATGATGAGAACCAATTCATTGTGAATGCCATTGAAAATACATGACTTCTCATAGGTTTTGTTATCCACAAACTGTTGACTTGAAGTATTGTATTACAGTTGTACTTACAATTGTACTTACAGTGTTTTTAGTCCATTTTTAAAGTCTGTTTTTGTTACTTATTTAGACATTTAAGCTTTTATTAGTTTTTATTAGTTTTAGCTCAATTTTTATCTAATTTTTTTACTGCAATTTAATTTTTTTAGACAGTTGTTTCATCAATGGGTCAATCTCTAAACAAATTATCCTATTAACTGTTTTGTAACAGTCGATGGGGTGTGGTCGTTTTTCTTTATTTTGAAAAGTGATGTATATGTTTAAAATATAACTTTTTTTGTTTTGCTTTTTTCTTGTTTAAACTGCCCAACAGAAGCTGACTTAGATTTTTTATTTTGGTTCTTTACTGACTCAGTGTTTTCATTGTTTTTTTATAGTTTATTTTCTCTCGCCCTTCTACATTCTTTTTTTTTAACAACCAGTTTTCAAGTTTTGTTTAGTTTTTTTTTTGTTGTTGCTTTAAATAAATTTAATATTTGCTTTCAATTTTTATTTGTTTGCTCGATATAATGTAATACAATAATGGCAATAAATTATTAGTAACTGCTGTTGACTTATTGAAAGGAAATCTTTTTAATAAGACAAATATTTGGCTAACTACTGTATTCTCTTCGCCATAACTTCAGTCGCAATAATATTATTGTTTATAAAATCCACCATGTCCACTAACCTGAAGAAATTTGCTCTTAATTAAATATTTAATTTTAATTAGATTTTAATCAAAGCTTATTAATAAGTATTATTAGCGAGATGATGTCAGTGGAAGTTAAGGTTAAAGTTTAAAAACTAATAATGAAAAAGTGATGAGTTTTTTATTTGGGTTCTGGAATTTCAGTACTACATTAATAGACCTTTTTGTTTGGTTTTTGTTTATTGTTCAATCTTTTTTTAACGTTTATATAGAAAAATGCATGGTAGTTTTTAGCTGATAGATAGGAATTCTTTATTAACTTTCTCCTACTAAAAAAATATGAAAAAGCAAAAAAAAAATTAATACATAAAAGTTATGTTTGATTATAAGACAAAAATTTAATGTCGACCACTTGAAGTGTAAGAAGACAAGAACATTTATATTAAGATTACGAAAATCAAATTCCATTTACCCTTGTAGTACATACCCATTGGATGATAAGATATAAAAAATCTGTAATACATTCCGATCATTCTTCATCATTTAATTTTAGAAATTATTTTTTTGATGAAGTAACATTCAAAGTGAATTAAAAGTAAGCACGCTTTTTTTTTTTTAATTTGAGAGAGAAATTATAAAACTGCTATTTAAGAAAAAAAAATTGTACAAGTTAAATGTTATATTAAGGTAACTTGCGGTATATTATAGGAAATTAAAATATTTAATGTTTATAGCAATTTGATATTCTGTAAAACTGTATTTCTTATACAGCATTTGATATGTTGTACTTGATTTTTTTACGATTTATTATTATTGTTGTATCTTAAGTTTATTCATCATAAATTCTTATACGACATATCCTTTTACATAATATAAAATTGATTTGGATTAAACATTATTTTCTTATAGTTTTTTCAGGTGATATTTAATATACCAAGAACATGCCATTTTTTTCTTTTTTTAAATGGTTTATGTCTGATATCTGATATACCGGTACTTATTATTTGACAATTTATTTTTATTTTTCTTGGTGTTTATAATTTTTTTAACCTCTTCATCACTTTATTGAAATTTAATTAAATTTTTTTTCTTAAGCTGTTATATCTCAGTTTTTTTTTCTTGTCATGGACAAATAGAGAAGTTTGCACAGTAGATGCTGTAGATGTCTTGAAAATGGAGTTTTTTTTCTCTTTGCCAACATTTTTATTTAGTTTTTTTATATTTAGTATTCACATTTGGCAGGGACTGCTGACAGGCCAATTCGTTTTTTTAAACTGGTGATGTAACTGCTGCACAGTATTTAAATTCCTTTCTGGCACAGTCTAATCTCAGAATATACTGTATACTATACAACACAATTTCTAAAAAAAAATATATACAGTATATAAAAAAGATTATGGTGGCTCACAAAGGTCAATGCCAGCTTATAAATATTTCACGATCAAGCTTTGGGGATGGTTTTAAATAACTTTTAAACGGCTATTTTAATACTTGCTGGTGTTGTTTTGCACCGATTTTTCACAACTTTACAAATTAGATTATTTTACCCTGATCTTCTTACCCCACGCCTTCCATGCTTCACACTTTGCTTTTTATTTGAATGTGCAGTATTTCAATTTATCGTTTTATAAATCTAGTTGAACTTGTAGATTTAACAAAACATTAATAGAGTACTGTGGATGTAAATTTCAGGTGTAAAACGCATTCGATATCATTTGTAGTGTGTGCTTTTTAAGTGGGAAACTTGGAAATCAAGTTGCTTAACTAACTTATGTGGCATCTGCCGGCTATTTTGTAATAGAAATGTGTGAAAATTTAGTCATTTTAAAGTCGTATGTTTATGGCGTTGTACGATGAAAGTTATTTCTTTTTGTTGTTGTTATACGCAACAAAGGCGATTATTGTATGTCATTTTTAAGATAATTTCATCTTGCTTGTATCTGTCGGTGAAAGATCAGAAAGTAACGTCACAATAGCTAAATCTCCATACATTTTGAATACGGAAGCATTTATGCCGTAGACGTCTGCGATATAAAAGTCAATTTTATCACGAAAACTATAGATATCGATCCAAAAAAAATGTCAAAGAAACAGTAAGAAATTTAATCATTTTATGATTAAATTCAAGTTTTCTTAAAATTATAGGGAATCTCGCAAATATAGTTGCGCATTTGTAACTTTAGCTGTAAAGTAACTAGGAGTAAATTAAAATACAAGTTACACGTACAGTCAGTGTAATAATAGGTAGCCATTTTTTAATCAGTTTTGTTAGTCATTGTCACTTAAAAAAAAAAAGTTTTTTCTTGTTGGAGAAATTGTGATTTTGGGCAAACTATATGTCGTTTCTTTAGTGTTAAGTTGCTATTATTTAGACCAAGTTTAATGTCTTTTTTAGACAATAACAGTTTCGTCTGTGATTATTGATGACAAAATAATCGAGAAATAATTTCTGTTTTTATTGTATAAGATGATCATATAGTCGTTGTTCACATGTACAGTATGTGCTGGCAAAATTACCAGAAAAGAAACAGGAATAAATTACGTAGCTAAGCATGGATATTTTTCTCGTTTATTTTTTGACGAAAATTAGCAACTAAGAAACGTGAATAAATGGTATTTTTGACCATAAATACTTTATCTTATTATTACCCTGTACTGTGTTCAAATACCTTTGCTTCTCGTAAGTTTTTAACGTATCATAGAAGTCAAGTTACGAATTATTATTTTGATTAATATTACATTAATTCGTATGGAGGATAAAAGTCTAAGAGTCGCAGCCATCTTATCAGTCTGTGTACAACTCTTTATCCGCATCTTAACCTATATAATTTTTTTTTCATCTATTTATCTGTCTATGAATACAAGCTAAGCACTGTTTGTAGATACTGTACTATGCTTTGTACTAGTCTTAGTTATAGACGGTTATAAGATTGTTTTTTTATCCGAGTTTTCTGCCTCTTTTTCGTTTTAAATCGATTGATGTATTTATTTTATATATATAATTTCATTTTTTTGTATTACCGTATTTTTTGGTTTTAGCAGAATATTTTTGGTTCATTGGCGGTTGCTCTGTTGCATTTTGTCTAGACATAAGGTTTCCATGGAGAATTAAGTCTGAAGAAAACCAACTCTAGAAATATACCGTACCGTGTATATACACACCGTATATATATCAAATAAATAAATAAAAAATAAAAGTAGAAGACGATCTTGGTGTATGGAGTTGAAGGAGAAAGAGTTAGACATTTCCATAAACGTGCGTGAAGCCAAACTCGTGTTGTGAATTTTTTGGCTATAACCAGTAAATACGGAAGTTTAGCAAGACATTTACGGTGCCTTTGAACGAACTAAGCGATAATTGATATGCAAGAAAAAATAAACTTGCTGCCCTTTTTTTACGAAATGCTAAGTTTGTTAGTTTAGATTTTCAATAATTACAAAAAAAAAAAAAAGCATTAAGAAAAGTGTGGTTTGGGCAGCACATAAAATATGATAAAACATGATTTATTGCTTAATTAACTAAATTAATTTAACACATTTTTTTTATATATTTGACTTCTTTGAGTTGATCGGATCTGGGACTCTTATATGGATTATTAGAATTCATTACAAGTACTAAAAGTGAAATATTGATTTGGTAGGAAAAGAAATAGCAATAAGGGCTAAGTGGGATTTTTAAAATTGATAATATTCATGTAAAGTTATTATAATATGTAGAAAGTTATAAACTTACAATTTAGATTGTTTACTAAAAAAATAAACTGGAATTGCTTAGATTTTTGGTGCTCGGATTTAAGAGACTACTGTGTTTTTCATATGTTTAGCAATTCGTTCGTGTTTCTCGTGAACCAGGTGCAATTAACGGTACTTCCGGTACATGTACAGTATCCAAGTAATTGGTTATAAAAAGAGATTATATTTGGTAACTATGCACGGTTGCAGACAGAAGGCATCTAGTTATCGTTAGTTTAGCAGTGGTTTGAAAATGAAAACGTCTCCTGCTGGAGAAAAGTTTCTTGGTTATACTGTATGTGTATACTTGAGTATTGAGTAGAGTTGTTCATTTTTTTTTTCTTCTTCATTTCTGCTAGATGTATTGATATTTATATTGAGGCAACTCTTTCATTTCAACTACATATTGTACGGATATCTACTACCTACATACAGAACATACTGACTGTTGCTTACATCGCAAACAACCTCAAGCATAAAGACAGAGAAATCCTTTCTTTTCACTTTTATTTTCGACGTCTGGAAATATTTTTCTTTTCAGTATTATACTATTTGCTACATATTGGGTAGAGCTATTGAATATGTTTTAGGAGATAAAAAAATGTATAAGTGCTGTGCCAAAAAAAATGAAAGGGTTGTTAAGGTGTTCTTTTTGATTTCTTCTTCCTGCATCATAGTCATCATCTGTGGATCTCTTTTCATCTGGATCTTTTTCATTTGCCTTTGCTATCGTGATTATATTTTAGATCAGCGGTCGCCAATGGGTTTTATGTCTCGAGCCACAATGCCATCGAGGCATTAGCGATAGTTATTGGACCTAAATTTAAAAAAAAATTGATTTATGACATGATAGCTGCTAGAATATCACGTGTTGGAGGAAGTGGGGCATGAGAAGCTGACGATTTTTTAAAATCAATTCATAAATAAATACAAAAATTTTTAAAAAGTTGTTCATAACTTAAGTTTTTGTTATGTAATAGGAATATCACTTATTTATGGGGATTGTGTGTTTTAGCATCCATTTTGATTCCAAAATGGTAATGTTTCTTCCATAACTTAATTTTTATTTACAATAAATGGCTGAAATTTTATAATTTGATTTATTTTGTTGGTGGAAATTCGAGTTTTATGTGATTTTAACTTTTTAAGCAGAAATACACTAAATGATAACGATTTTATAGACTTTTTCGTCTGCCTTAATAATACATAAAATATCATTTGAGTAATTTTTGTTATTCAGTTTAAATTGTCATCGAGATAACAGTTATTGATTGGGTAATTAAATTAAGTAATATAGATAATTTCTTCAAATATTAAAATAAATTTAATAATTATGATGTTGCTTTAAAAACTTTTCTTAAAGATGAATTTTTGTCTTGTATGTTAAAGATGGCATGGACATTGTGTGGTTATGTAAAACAATAAATATACAAAATAACTTGTATATGTATTTTTGATTTATGTTTTCAAGTTATTTTAATTATCATTTTCTTTTTAGTTTTTTGACAGTTGAAAACTGTTGAAAAGTTGGTATTTCTCATTTTTCTTTACCAAAAAAAAAACTTTTTTTTATTTTCAAAGGTGGATTTAAATTGTTTATTTACATTATTTTTTAAAAATAGATTTTTCAATGTTTCGCTTGTTAAAACAGCCAACTACTGGCGTTTAACAAATTTTATTTTGATAATGTGAGAAAGGGGAATAGATAAAATATAATGTTATTTTGTTGTGTAAGTAAAAGACAAATTTTAAAGCTGTAAGCGTAAAACTGTTGAAAGTTAAAATTGATGCTGATGACGAGTTGATTTTATGTTGTTTAGCTAGTTGTAAGCTGTTAAGTGTGATCTATCTTGATTTTCTTCTATACAAAAAAAAATTACATCTACATATCACAACCTGTAACACTACAACATTTTTTTATGATAGCTGTTGGAAATAATAATGATAAAAAGTAGGAAGGAGTGGAATAGGGGGTTTTTTTTAGAAGGGTGGAGAGCTGGTTGAATTTTATATATATTTTTTTTTGTTTATAACATGATGGTTGGTTGGAGGGGTTAAAATTTATTTTTAAAGTGAAAGTTTTGAAGTGCAGGAATTTTTCATAGCTGAACAGTAGCACAAAGCAGCTTTACACGTTTAAAGAAAAGTTTTGCGACGTGATTTGTCTACTTAATTATTACTTTTATGCTTTTGAATAATACAGGGTGAACCCTACGAGTAATTTTCTTTTTCCTTGAATCGAACTGACAAGACTTTAACAGCGATTTTGCCAATTTTTGGAAAAGGAAAAACAATGTAATCAATCATCTTTGTTGCTGTTTATTGTTAATTTAATATTCAGTAATGAATACCGAATTATTTTTGCCACTTTGTTTGCCTTTATTCTTTTATGTTTTCATACGAATAGTGTAGAATTACTTTCAGTTATGACATGAATAGGATAACTTTTGAAAGTTTTGAAAATTGAAAAAAAAACTATGAAATTATTAAATTGTATTGTTGTCTTAAGAATGGTAAGTTAACTGTATAATGTAATTGATTTCTTAGAAAAATTATTTTCAATGGAAATAATGGTTTGAAAAGAAATGCTTTTAAATGTCATTGAAATTATTTTTTTTTTTAACTTATTTTGGAATTTTAATAACTTGTTTATTTTAAAATGAAAATTTATTTGTTGCATTTAAAAATCGAGTTTTTTGCTGTGTAACTTAAAACCTTAATTTTTGGTGAACTTTTTTTTATATTATTCAATATTATTTTGTTTTGCAGTTTACTTAATTGTTTTTGAATTTGATTGTGTAACTGCTAATTACCAATGGTCTGATTACATTGAATTGTCACTTGGATAAGTGAAATTTACTCTGAAGTAGTTTTAAATCTTAATGCGTAATAATTTAATTGTAATTCTTGTTTTATAATTAGTGTTTGTACTCAGAATTATTAATCTTTGAAAATCTTAACAGTAGTTATATTTTGTGGGTAATAGCTTTTGACTTTACGGCTGCGTTTTATGTTCACTTTTATTACTTTAAATGGTAAAAAGAAATGTTTTTACTTAGTAGCAATTTGAATTGTTATCTATTTGTAGATTATTTTTGTAATTGGGGAGCAGAGAGGGGGATACTTGGCGAAAGCAAACACTTGGATTGCTTTTAATGCATTTTAAAGCTGTTGCTAACTTAATGGAGATTGAATATAACAGTAATATCAAACTTGACCTTAAGTTTAGTTGATAAAGTTTGCATTCAGAAACTTCACTTCACTTACAAAAATTAACTCAGATATTTAAAATATTTTGAAACGTTGTTGTTTTAATGGAAAAATGCAATTGAAGTTGGAATATTTTGGCTTTTTGTTATGTGAATCTGAAATTGCAATTTGTATTTTACAGCATAATTGTCGAAAACTAATTTGGTCGCACGAGTTTTTACTGATTTTAATATTGTTGATTGCTTTGATTACTGATTACTAATTCTTCTCACCAGGTGGGTTTTATGGGGCTTGTAATCAAAGAGTCTCTTTCTGCATTTGAGTCATGGATAAAACATTGCTGTCCTTAATAGTTTGTAGCAAAGGGGTTGGTTGTTCATATTAACGAAATTGCCTAGAAAAGACGAAGCATAAAAAGCGCTGAGCTCTTTCCAAGGGGCTTGGAAAACGAGAAAAAGAGAAGATTTTCAACAATAAATATCGGAATGATGGTCAACCACTGGGTGTCTTATGTCCATGAGTATGTCTATGTTTCTATGAGAGTTGTTTTGAAGATGAAAATGCAAGTGCATGATGGGAATGAGCTTTTTTTTCTTGCTTTTTCCTGTGAAGAAAAAATAGAATGAACTACTAGCTGGAGAAAGCTGCTGATCGAAATTACTTAGGTTGGATTAGGAAAAAAAATAGAAAAAACGCGGTAGAAGAGCCATAGTAGTCAAGATGGTGGTTGTACTAGAAGTGATGATGATGATCGTTTTGGGTATCCATATCAGATATTGGAACATGGATTGGAATGTTGCCAAAATCGAAAAGGCTTTTTCTCTCTGTGTGTGTTTGCGTGTTTATAGATGAAATGGTGAAAACAACACTTGCAAGCGGCAACACACGTTCCTATTTTTACAAATGGTTTATCATTATGGTCAAAGGAAGTTTTCATCGACTTGTTTGAAATTCCACAGTTTAATTGTCGTGAAAATCATATTTTGTGGCTTGAGAGCTAAAATTATCAGTTTTAAGTACTCAAAATCGGAATTTGTTTACTAAAATTCAAATTTAAGGATTTTTTTTTTTTTTTTAAAGAAAACCAGACTTGTTTTATTTTTGAGAATGCAAAACTATTCGACTTGAAATTTAGTTGCTTAATCATATTTCAAAGTTAAAATGTTCAATTTTCTCAACGTATTATGATGACGTTGATATTTAGGAACTTTTAATGTTTCTTTGATGTTGAACATGTCTAGCATTTTGTACTGCGCATTTTCAATGATAACGTTATCTGTTTAGTTAACATGGAAACCACCCAGACAAATTGAATTTTTAATTTTATTTAGATGTATAGTTGAGTGGAATTTTTGAAAATTGTTTTTCTATATTTAGATAACGAATTCATCCCAAATATGTATGCACTTTTGGTTATTTTGAATTACTTGAATGCTCAAATTTGCATTTCTTTCAAGTTGTTGCAAATTAATGCAAAGTCATTTAAATTTAAAAAAAAAAATACTTTAAAACCTGAAATGCAAATTTGAAGTTGAGTTGATAGGAGCTAATTTGTTAGTTAATGACCGGTTTATTAAATCAATGCAACTAGTTTAGTAGTGTTAAGTGCTTTTTTTATACAAGTTGTTTTGAAGGTGCTTTGCTTCTTATTTATTGAACAGACCAGTAAAGAAGAAAAAAGATTTAGAATAGAAGTATAAAGTAGCTAAATCCATTGGCTGCCAAGTATTGCAGACGCCATGAACATCATCATCACCGTTGCCATTTTCTTTTTTCTCCAAGACTCCATCCTACCCATCTTCTTTTTATCCACCTTACTTGCACCCCTAAACGTTAACTTCCTAGTTTTTTTGTTTTTTTTTGCTATGGTGTCTCTGCTATTGCTGGAATGAAATGATTTGGTTAAACTTGTAGCCTTTCTTTCTATATCGCCCTCTGTTGGCCAATTCGTTATCGATCGCTTTTATCTTCTGTTCTTTGCTTCTTCAATAAGATTTTTTTCCCTATGCTTATGGAGCAGGGATGTGGGTGGGGAGTGATTGTGATGTGTGGATGGTTGGGGATGGCTATATGGCGCCTACACACACGGTTGAGAACTTAACGATGCTGCAATTGGAACTTTCAGTGCCAGATTGAGTATTTGCGAGGCCGTAGAAAAACGTTATTAGTTGAAACTCAATCATATAATTTGAAAGTGTGGGACACTCTTCATTTTTAAGCTCTGGGGTCTCTGGGCCTTCAGATAGAGACGTCTTGTTGAAGAAATGCAGACTGCAAAATTAACCATTAACATTCATGAGTCATTTAATTTTTTATTTTTGCTTGGATGTGCAAATTTAAAATTGGAACGGCTGATTAAGAGACTTTGATGGTTCTCATATTATAATATTAATAACATGTTAGAAGTAATTGTAATGGGAAATTTTTAGTATGTTGTGGTTATTATGGTTTTGAAGTGTGAAATCTTATGGAGGGTTTTCTAAGTCAAGTGTTTCAGGTGGCGTCTGACACTTGTAGGAAGTTCTAGTGACACTTTAAACTAATGGACATTGGTTTTAAACAGTATATTGACTTTAAATCTCTGTAGTGATACTTGAATTTGTTATTGTGTAGTATTAATACCAGTAAAAATCAATTAATTACTCCAAATTTACAATTTGAGAAACTCTTTAGTTTTTTTTATGACAAACATTATTAAAATTAATAAAAATAAACTAATTTTATGCATTATTTTTAAAATGTTTTAAGTATTTTTTGTTTGTTTGTTGGGTAATCCAGGATTGCTTTTACGTAATTTATTATTTCTAAATTTTAAATTAATATGTCTGAAATCTTAAGTTATTAAAGTTGATGCAACTGACTTGAGTGCGCTATCAAATCAAAATGACATTTAATTTGTAGTTATTTATTTTTTTTTAGTGCAAAACCATTTTTTAATCTGTTCAATGTGATGTTTATGTCTCTTGATATACAATAACTACAGAAGTTACATGTTCATTGGTGCAGCATTGTGTTTGTTGACGACTGTTTAATCTATAGTGTTCTGTGCATATTGAAATGTAAATTAAAATTTAATTAAAGCAGCTAAATAATCTTTTAACCGTATGTAACTTCTTTATTATGCTTTTCGTGTCGTGTGTAGTCATTTTAAATTTTAAAGTGTCTGCTGTCTGCTACCATGGTTTAGAAAAGGACTACTTTTTCTAGATTTTTTCTTTTCTTTACTTTTTTTTTCTTTCTTTTTTAGAAATTTTTTTTCGTTAGCTAATTCCCTTAGGGATGATGAGCCGGGTAATAACAGCTAGAAACTAGAAACGTTGCTGAATTTAAGAAAAAGAGTTGAGATGAATGGGTTTGAAAGAGAAAATGTTAAAATTTGCCCATTTGAGGCTTCCATTTCGGTATAAAAAGGAAGGAAATTTTATTTCTCAATGCCGAAAAGACGTAATAACTCTTTACTATTCAAATGACAACAGCATTATAACATACAGTATATATAAAAAAAATTATTTGAATTTTATTAAGTTTATCAACTAATAATATGACTAGACGAGAAAAAATTTACGTTTAATACGCAACATTTTCAATCGAAAAGTCAAGTTTTTGTGTCTTAAAATTTCAATGTAATGTTTTAATTTTTTAAAAGTCAACGTTATTGAGTTGCTGAAGCGAAACCACTTATAATTTAACGTGTTCATATTTAACCATTGATTGATTGATTTGAATCGTGTTTAAAAAAAAGTCAATTATCAACTTTTAATTTGAATGTATTGTGTGACTATTGAAGTGGCCAAAAATGTTCCTGTCCAATGTTCAGTGACCCTTTTTGCCCCAACTACATGCGTTGGTCAATGTTTAATGTAAATGACCATGCGTTTGATTAAATTACTTTTTTTATTATTTTTATTTATATAACTTAACAGTAAACTAATTTTTTTGGCTGTTATTTTTGTAATATGTTATGATTGGTTTTTTGAATAAATTTGCAATGCACACGCAATATGTTTTCAAATCTCAGGAAGACAAAATGCCACCAAAGAAAATGTTAATGAACTTTTCAGAAGTTCACACGCTTGTAACATCTTGAAAAAATTGTGATTAGCAAAATGTGATTAGTCCATTCAATTTACCAATTACTACTATACCACAGTAGTAGAATTTCGATTATCCGTACTTTTGACAAGACTAGAAATGGTTAGCAAAATTAATTGGATTAAAAATTAAAATGTATGCAAAATTGTGAAATCAAGCTGTTTTTAATGCGTTACTAAAAAATTGAGTGATTTATTTCAAATGGCAAAATGATGAATGTTCGGATAATGAGGGTTGTTTATTATAAGTTATAGCTAATTCTCACTATAAATCTTTAACTTTTATGAACGTGATGACTAATGATTTTTGTTTTTTTTTTCTTTATAGGTATGTATCCGTAATTAGACCAGCTGTTTATTATTGTACCACCCCACAACCCACTAGGTGGCATCTTATTTTGAATCTTATTACCTACTCTGATGTTTCTACATTTTAACCAACTACTACTACTAATACCACACCTATCTATTTTACTGCTAAATTTCTATTTCCCACCCCATTTCCCTTCTCCCACTTTGATTTTATTTATTTTAAACTCTAATTTCTTCATTTATTTCTTTTAACACACTTTTTATTTATTTTAACCTTTATTTTTTTAATATACTGTATGTGTTTTTAATAATAAAAGCAAAATATCTACAACAATTACCTTTTACTCCTCTCTAATACCTACCTAATATAGAGTGGCGATTCTTCTGTTGTTGGGGGTTATAACCAGATGACCCCTCACCCCTCCCGACGACAACCCATTGACCCTTCCACACACAATCTATGGTTTAAGGTAGGAAATCATTGCATTTCATATACAAACATAATAATTTGTAATTTACAATTTTTTTTATGCAACTTATTTATTTACTTTAATATATTTTTTATTTTCTTTACTACTTTAAGTTTATTTGTGCGTTTATATTTGTTCAGGGAATCCAATTAGTTGAACCTTATTGAAATTTCAACTTTGTTTTAAATTTATTAAACACGCACCTTAATGGATAACTGTATTATGTATTAGGGTGCATAACTTTATAATTAGTGATAGTGGTAAAGTTACATTTTAATTTAAATCTTAAGTTGGAAATTTAGTTTGTTCTCAGCATATTGGGCTTGTGTTTTTAATGAAATTGATATCGCTAAACGCAAATTTTAATGATATTTAAATTACTTTAGTTTCAGTATTAGTTTACTATCGTATGTAGGCGGTTATGATGTAGTTTATTTTTTCTTTTTTTAGTTAGTAACCAGTAACTAAGACGGCATAATGTTAGACTGTGAAGAGACTTAATTACTTAGTTACAAGCTCTTATTTCGTTTATTGTGTTTTATGATGAAACAACAGGATTAGTTTCTGTAACGATATCAGGTCATACTGTAGTTAATATAGTTTCAGGAACTGATTATCTATGAAAGCAAGTGTAGTGTATTTACCGATCTGTTAAGAAGAATTCTACATTATACGAAGAAAACATCCGTGGGCTGGTTACTTAGCAAACTATACTATACTATAGTTTATACTATATTATTAACTTTAAAAAATTCATCAAATTTGTAGAAAAAGATTATAGAAAGTAACTACAGCAACTAACGGTGAAATGTAAACAAGGAACTTCTCAATTTATTTCTGTAATTTATTCTGATTAACTATAATTAAACTTTAGTAATGAAAAAACAACATATTATAATAAGTGCAGCATATAATAACTTAATAAGGGATGACATTAACAATAATTATTTATTTTTTTTTGGGTAATGTTTTAGCCACAAGTAAAAAAAAATAGCATAAATCTTATTAAAGTTTGGTAGTTTTAATTGAAATGAAGTTTTTTTATTGCTAACTGGCATGTCACAGTATAGTAGCCCTTTAGATTTAATTACAATAGCGTATATTTAATTTAAAATTTGCATGGGACACTGTGATAATTATGACGTAGTCTGTGTACTGTGATGTAATATTATGAGATTCTGATTTAAGTTTACGTGTTTTCGGTCATACACAAACCGTTAACGTTTGTTAAAAAAATATTTTACATTTTTTACGAATGGGTTATTATTTTCTGGTAAAGTCAAGCAAAAAGAATTTAATTGGAGGAAACATTTTTGTATGAAAGCAATGTTGGGCTATAATGATTTCTTAGAAAATGCAAACCAGTGCTGCTTTTATATAAGATGCAATCGTTAAATGTTGTGGAACTAAAATCTTGTTTTGTTATCCTGTTGGTTGTTGTTGTAACTGAGAAACTGAATGAAGAATTTTTGTTTAAATTTCAACTTGGGTTTATGTCACATATACAGGCTGCAACAATAAATTTGTTAAAATTACTAATAAGACATTAGACATTTTTTAAGATGACTTTTTTCTGCATTTGTACTTTACTAAAAAAAAAAGTACGTTTAACTTAATTTCGAAAATATCTTTAAATTTATCTTTTAAAATAACAAACTGATAGTCACCCTGTATATTTGGCATTGAAATTTGTGAGCTGGTAAGTGTAATTTTGTTGCTTGAAAATAATAACAATAAAATAAACTTACAAAGAAAAAATAAATGAAAAAAAAATACTGAGCCACACATTTGTATAATTAGACTTGGTAATTATGGGGAAAGATGCTTCCCTGTTGAATCTTCATTGCTTCTTCGATGTACTTGTACAACCACCCTACAAACATTATACACGTATTACCACCCAGTTCATTTCATGCATAAAATTACCACCTGCATATAATAAAAGGTCATAGGTTGAGGCGATATTTCGTAATGACTAATGAGCGGTTTGTTTAACTCTTGTATATACTATATTTTTTTTTTTAATGTATGCTCTTTAAGTTGTTTTTATTTTTTTATTGTTACATGATTTGAACAATATAAAAGAAGTGAGCAAAAAATGTTCGTAGGTTTTATATATTATTTGAATGGTTCATACAGGTGGAAATTGTGATGTGTGAGGTGTGTTTTCAACTTCAGTTTTTTTTTTTTGGTGACCATTCATTAATTCATTGCTGTCTTCCGAATATAAAGTAGTCAAAAGTCAAAAATGCACAAATTAGTATGTTGTCAGTCTGATTTTAGTCGTGCGTGTGAATTTTGTCACGACATCAGCCATCTGGTGGCCATATACTCAATTAACAGCTAAATTGAAATGACTACGAGGATTTTGTAAAGCAATTGGTTGTCAACCTGGGAGTTGTGAGCAAAAAGAAATTACAAAAACTTATTTAAAAAAGCACTAAAATTCCACAAACTTTAATATGGCTTTTTAAAGTTGATAACTAAATTAATATTTTTAATGGGGACATTTTTGAAACGCAATTATTTATCAATTTCGTCGTCTTAAATTAATATTTTGATTATCTTTTATTGCTAATTTATTTTTTTAACTTTATTTATTGGTTTTTTGATTATTTTTTTTGTTGACTTAATTAGTACATTAATTGAGGCTGTTACTTTAAATGTTATTACTTTTAACAAAAAAAAAACAATTGACGAGATTTTTATATTGTCATGTTTATTCGCTAATGTGTTTGGCTTTGCACTTGCTTAAAAATGCATTCAAATTTAATTAAAATCTTGTCATATAAGTTACAAAGCGTGGAAAAATTGCATGCAATTATTCTGATCCTTGATGAGAAGAAGAATCTCTTGTCTGGATTTTAAAAATTATTTAATGAATTTAGTTTATGTTAGAAAATTAAACGATTTTTTAAAAAAAATCAATGCCAGACTTGATGAGATAGATACACTGATGTAGCTGTTCACTAATTAATATGCGCTACATTTTTTCCCTATCTTATTATTATCGTCGTCAAGAATTTTCTTTATTAAGTCTAAAACTGAAAAAGGTTTTCCAGTATGTGATGAGAAATTTCCCGTATAAATAATAAAAAAAAAATTCAGAAGCACAAATAGGTGGAGATTTGGCCCCAGGTGAATTATACGGCGCCTATCGTTATAGTGGACTACACGTTGGCTTTTTCTTTTATAATATCCAACTTATTCTGATCTTATTATGCCCATTAGAAATGGCATTTTTACCTCCTCATCTTCATCCACATCCCTCCCACTTTTGGAAAACTTTTTTTTTTCTACATTACATTGCATCCCTCAATTCAACTGCTATGCTATTTCTTTTAAATTATCTTTTCCTTCGAGGTTAGCCACCTACCCACCCACTTATCCACCTACCATCACTGGTACCACCACCAACTACCACCCCATTATATGGAAAAAGTCGTTTTACAATTGAAGACTTGCATCGTGTTATCACGTTTCATTGAATATGTGCGCTGTTGGTCACGCAAGGGGGCGCTGTTTTAGCTGCAAGGCCAAATACATGCCTTCATTAAGGAAGGGGTGGCAATATATATATGTAGTTTGGAGGGAGTTGGGTGATATAATGACCTTTTTGAAAGAGGACACGAATTGTGTTTTGAACTTCTTGGGCGAAATTTGCCGTATGCTTACACCCCCCTCCTCCTTCTTAAAACACCTCTCTACCATACATATCGAAGGGCCAATGATTTTACCGCCTGTATGAGTATTGAGCAACTTTGTATGCTAAACTTTTTGGGACATGTTACTTGCAATTTTACAAGGCAGTGAAGAACTTTTTTCTTTTCTTAACTTTTCTTAGTTTCTCTTTTGCTGAATTCAGAACGACGAATTTGCATGCCCTTTAAGTTTGTTTACTTTTATATTTATCCCAAGTAAATGGGGGCCAGAATTTGCTGATGGGGGGAAGATACCGTATCAAAAGTGGTAAGGTAGGGGTGCAATGCTTAAATTTAAAATGGAAGAACAGGTTTGGGAAGTTTTAACGGGAATGATCATGATTCATGCGATGAATCTTTTTTTTAACCCTTTAAATTTTTACTTAAAAAATACTTTTGTGAAAGTTAAATCAGCTGCAAACAACGGTTTTGAGCCTCATGTATTTCAATAGGGGCAGAACTTTCATTTTGAAAGGGGTTTTCAGTTACAGCACTTGTGTAAAAAGTGACTGGAGAGGACTGGGGACCTTGAGTGTGAACCATTTTCACTTTAGATTTGTAAGGGCTTCAATTGGAAATTCTTAACTTCTCAACATTATTTTTTTTATCGACTAATTGTTTTATAATGTTGTGCAAATTGATCTGAACTTGATGGGATAAGTTTTTGACGGGGATCTAGATTAAAACGTTCCCGCCCTTATTTTTTTTTTTAAAAAAACTACTAGCAATTTTATTTTAAATTGGTTAAACAAATATTAGTTTTATCATACAAAAAGTTTTTTTTAAGAAAGTTATAAAATGTGTCAAGGTGTTATAGATGTATGTTTATTAGCTAATGGTAGCAGATAAAAATCCCCCTCTGGTTTTATGTAGTGCTACAAATGCTATATTAAACCAGCCGGTGTATTTGAGTAGCCCAGCCTTCAGAGTGAATTATACTTAATTAACATACAGAGGGGTAGGAAAAAAATGGAGGGAAAAGTTAATTAATGCTTATTGTAATTATTTATAGTTAGTCAAATGACACCAGATCATGTTAGATAAGTGAATATAAAGAACTAATGGGGATTTCGAATCAGGATTCTGGGCAAAACATTTCCCTTCAAGTTCATAGAATTAGTTACATATTGATTAGGGGCATTAACTCGTGACTAATTACTAATTAATAAGTCGTTGAAGAATAAGAATTAGCGTTTTAGTTGCCTGGAAAATTTCTTAGCTGCAATTGTTATTGTTATTATATCGATTTATTAATTATGGTTATGTACATTGCCATCTGGTTGACTAATTATTTATAGTGGCAAAGTTTGATGCCATTGATATTTTGAGCATTGAATGCTGCTCTTGGCAAATAACAATAATAAATTTAAAAAATTGTTTTAAATGGACAGAAAAATTCAGAAACGAATGAAATTTGATTCATGATGTTTACAAATAATTGGCAATGTGTTAATACTTCATGGCAATGTGGCGAAATTGTGTACAGGGTGTTCGTAAAGTGACATTTATTCAATTTTTGAACGTCAGGTGTGTTTAAATTTTTGCTGTCTGACAACACAACATGACGTTATCAAATGAAGTTCAAATTTTGGCGTCGAATTTTTTATGTTAAATCTGTATTCCACTAGTATAAAAAAATTATTTGGGAATGGTAAGGAAGGGGGAGGATGGCACGCAACTGCAAGTCTTCTTGAAGTTTTAATTATTCAGTGTTGCTTTGATTACCAAAACTGTCTTAAGTTTTTGCTGCTGTTGTTTTAATGCAAAACAAGAGTCTTTAAAGTAGATGAGAAGTGCAAAAGAAGATGTCTCAAACTGCTTTGCTATCTTATTTTTTCTTTTGTGCGTAATATTTAGGTTACACGCTATATAATCTAATCCCCTCCCATATTCTGCTCTCCTATTGGATAGACGAGATTTTTTGAAACTTAAAAAATGTTAAGGAGGAGGAAGGGGGATGAACCTGAATACACTTTAAGCAGTGAGTGTACATAAGAAACGACCCACTCCTTCCCTCCCCCCCCTCCATCTATCCACCGCCTTTCACTCCCCAAAACGCCATTGTAGTAGTCGATTCACCAGTGAATACAGTCGCGCCTCACAACGGTTAAAACGAGCAGCTGAAACTCGTCTCTCTTTTTAAAGCTTGGCAATTGTACGGATACTCGCTCTAACCAACCAACCAGTAGCTTTTTAAACGAATCGAGCGCAAAATCCATTAGAGGGCGCTTTGGGGAAAAAAAAACTTTTCTTTTCTTACTTTACTTGCTCGTTAACTTACGTGGCTAGCACATCGATCAGCGCCACCTGTGAAGCGATTATTTTATTTGTCTAGTCAACTCAAAAGTGATGTACTTAACTACTACAAGCAAGGAGAGATAGAAGATAGGAATTTTTTTTAGAAGAAAAAATAATAACAAACGGTTTATCAGAAAAGTTTTTTTTATTATTATTTGGATTTGTGTGAGTGACAGTGCTTATGAGGCGATTGAAAGCGATAGGTGGCGCTGTGTTAGTGATGCAAATGTGATTTAGTGACATTTAACGGGTTTGTTTGGTAATAATAATTTGCATTGATCTTTATAAACGTGACTGCCAGGGGTTTTTTTTTTCTTCCCTTCAAAAATTATCGTGGATTTAGTGCTGTTGGAACTTTACAAATTGGAATATAATCAAATGTACCTGATTTGTAATATTTAGTGTGATAAACAAACTACTAAGGAGTTAGAAATTGTGTTTTAGTTATTATACAATTCCGTACGACGTATTAAGATTGCAAATTGTTTTATTGTAATTAACGGGTTGACAACGTAAGACTGCGCTGCTAAATGTGTGTGATTTTTTGGAGTTGCTCATTCTAATCTACGAAAATAGCGAAAATTGCTTGGAACCGCCACATTTACGAGGGAAGACCCTCGTTGTTTACGGTAAATATTTATGGAATAATAATTATTGTTTTTACGGCTCAAGATTCGGTAGGTGGCGCTGGTTTATTTATAGTAGGAGGGTGTGGTTTCTGATTGCTCCATTTAGTTAAAAAAAAAAAAAAGTTATTTCTGGGAATTATAATGTGAGAAATGTTTTTGATAAATGATTGACATTTTCATAACCTATAAATATTAAACTAAAAACATTTTGAACACTGTCAAAATCTTTATTAGACATGAAATTGTGAGTGTGCAATTAGAAATTGAAATGATGCTAAGAAAAACCCACGTGACTAATTGTCAGGGATTTTTAGCGCCAAATTTTAACATCTAATTTAGTAAGGTGGTGGTAGTACCATAACTAGTAGCTTATTTAAGGCTTAATTAGTACAGTTTAATAGTAACACACAAGTGTGTGGCTCAGTATTAGGAATTTTATGTGAAATTCTATTACATACAGGAGTTAATTGTGACAAGCTCTTTATTTTTTTGGTAATTAGCATAAATTATAGTTAAAATTTTTGCATCTAACGTGTATGACTATTGTGTGTGTGACTATGTGTGTGTTTAATGTCAAAAGCCCTGATATTTTGTTTGTTTTATTTGAATGATTTGTTGTTGTTGTCATTGTTGTATGCATCAATTTGATTGTCCATTCCATTGCACTTAATTACTATAGGGTATAATGGAAGCAGCAGGTGTACGATATGTTAAATCAGAAGTAGGGGACACGTTTGAAGGCGCAATGGCGCTAACGTCACTCAAGGTTAGGCCCCGTATAAACAAACCTAATAAAATGCTAATCATTTTCCAATTAACATTATTCAACGAGGCTGTAAACTAACATTGCAATTTCAATAACATTCGATCAAACTACCAATTGGTTAACGGAGGGATTCCTAACTTTTTGAAATCGTGGACCTCTCTCACCTTAATAATATAATTTTTTATTGAAATTTCTTTAAATTAATTGAACGTCTAATTGCTGATTTTAATAATAATTTAAAAGATTTATTGAGTAGGGTTTTGCGTGAATTAAGTTAGGAACCATGAGGTTAATTTGTACGTAATGATTATGTTGTATTAAATGGGTGGTGATTGTAATCATTTTTTATCTGGGAAGTGACGTTACCGATCTTCGCATGTTCTGTAATTTTTATGATTTATTTTTATATTTTTTATTTATTATTTTAATTATTGTGGACTAATGAATTGTTGGAATTTTGTTTTTTTTTCTTTATTATTGCAGAAAGCAGCCCTGGTGTGGCCGCCTTCAGTCGCCGACACCCATGCCAAAAGCGCGGGTTGCCTGGCGTCACCCGCCCGTGCCGCCTCGCCAACGTCACCGGGTTTAACTCATTGGATGTCCATCATGGCGGAGCACCCTCACATGAGCAATCCCCACCCTCCACACGAAGTCCACTACATGTGGAACGGGGTTGAGGTCAGTAAATTTTATTTTTATTATTATCTTAATCAAAAATCAAACTATTTAAAAATGTATATGTGGTGGCTATTTTATTTGGCTATTTTGGCCTGCGTGAAGACGATTGCATTGGATATCATTGAAAACCCCTTATTTTCACCACAAAGATAAATCAGTAGTAAAAACAATTTTTTTCCCCCCAATAAGATTATAAAGTGGTTTATAACTCTTTGAGATTAAAGTTTAATTTAGTTCTCAAAGTCACGTCAGATAATAGGTTGATAAATCCCAAAATTCAAATAACTTTTTTAATTAGAGACTTGATTAGAGATTGAGCATGCGTGACAATTTGAAAGCCAGCGATTGACAATCGGTTACTTTTTAAGACATTTTGCTTTTTTAAATTCAATGCCACTTCTGGTTTAGCTACTGTTTTCAAATGACACGTCAATCAGGCTTCCAAATAGTTGTCGATGTAAGTAATAATCTGTCGTTCATTTATTAATAGCAAAAATATGACTTTGGGGTTAAGAAATTCACTTCCGGTCAATTCTAATTTTGCTCTACAATGCAAAAAATGCTTTTTCTTAGCTTGTACGCTATACTATGAGGTTATACTGCAGCTATATTGTACATTTTGCCACATTAAAGCAACATTATTTTTCTAATATAATTAATATAAAATAGAAGGATTAGATAACGATGAGAATTCTCATCTATTCCTTTTAGTTTATCAGCACTTTATAATAATATTTATGGGAGCAAAATCTGTAGTTTGTTGTAGTGGTATAATATTTAATATAATATTTACAAAATTGTAAATACAAACAAAAAATTATTAATTCCTATTAAGCAGCTTTAACCGTGTAATTAAATTCTTTGTATTGCAAGACAAGATATTTGAAAAGTCTATTAAAGATCATGAATCGGTGTCAATTGTCAACACTTGTTTTCGACTGCGTTTAAATACCCTCTTTGCCATGTTTTAAACTTCTGTTTACATATGGATTTATCGTTGAAATGACATTCATAAAAATCTCTTCTAATGGCTTTCTACATGTTAATGTGTGCTTTTAATTTGAAGATTGAAATGCAAGTAGAGGTTAATTAAAATATATTAATGAAGTGGAAATTGAATGGAAAAGATGCTTAATATTGTAATCAAATGAGAGGGATTGAAGGGGAGAAGATGGAAAGACGTTAATTAATTCGGTAATGAAGATTTTTGCATGTAGCAATTGAATTAAAAGTAAGGGGGATGTGTTTGTAGGAGGGAGGGAAGTTGAAATAAAAAATAAAGAGGATGTTCAATAACATATTTATGACTTTTATTTCGTGTGAAATTTTTCAAAGACGTTTTTCGATATTTTGTGGAGGGATTTAGAAGTTTTATTGTAACAATTGAAAAACATTGCCAGTTAAATTTAAGTGCGTTGAGATATTGTAGAAAAAGAGAGGGGCAACTTTTTAATAAAAGGATGTGGGAGAGTTGGATTGTATTCATTAATTAAAAAATAATAATAAAAAAAAATTCACTAGTACCATTAACAAGTTTCAATAAATGTAAAAAAAAATGAGGTGGACATTGTAAATTGTAAATAGTGGCCATTTTGATGATGATGACACGAGAGAGGAATCCCCCATTCTCCCGACATCATAAAAGATATATTTCTTCAAAGACATTTTTTTTTTTAAATACGATCGAGCTTTAATTGATGGCGTTAATTAGTTATAATGAGTTTCAACTTCCCGCCATGGGTTTTTATTATTATTTGAAGTTGTTGTGTGCTTACAGTAAAAGTTAAAAAAAAGTGGGTGGTTGTGGGTGAAAGGAAGTTGTTTCATTCATTTTATTCATTACCAGCAGTTAAAAGTTGATTTCGTGAGCGAATTGGACGGCTGAAAGTTAAGAAGTAAAGCTATACACGTGGTTTTAGATGTCTTAGTGTAGTTTTTTAGTATAATTGTTAAAAATAATGCCAATTGAATGTGGATAGCCATTGCAATTTTCAATCACTTTTGATGTTTTCATATAAATATGCCGACAAAAACTTTTTTTTTTTAAATAAAAAAAAAAAACAAGCATAATAAAATACCATGTTTAATACTGGCTAATAATATCAATACATTTTTTATTTATAATTTTAATATTATTGAAATATTTTTTTTTTTTTTGGGTTTGCATTATGTTATTAATGGCGGCTTTATTTATGTATTATCTTTGGGTTAAAGAAAATGATAAGTTAAAAGTAAAATAGGATGTGTTTTTGGATGAAGGGAGAGGACTAAGTAGCAAGAGTTGTAATTATGGAGATGAAATTTTACATTGATGACGTCGTCAGTTGATGAGCCCAGTAAACGAGCAATGACGTAACAGTGAATTTAGCTGTCAAAACATTTTACGTTAACTGACAGCACTAACATTTTTAATTTAGCCAAAAGATATACTGTACTATTAAGTTTTTAATGCTTGAGTGGAGAATAAAAACTTAAGAAATAGCATTTTAAATGGCGGAATAAAAAAAAAAAGGAAAACGATTATGAACAAATTACTCAAAATTGTCGCAAAAGCGCATATTTGAAAATAAAAAAGCTATCAGAAGCGAGTTTTTTTTAGTTATCCGGTAATAAAATGATCTTTCTAAACAAATAAGCAAATTTTTTAAGTTTTATCTGAAATTATAAACCGAATTTTATTAGTTTTTACGGGATTAATTGACATGTTTAATGGCATAGCGGTATGTCAATGTCATGTCAAGTTAACGTGTTTTTAATACATTATGACATTGTTATTCGATGTCGACATTTTGGCCTTTAGGTTGTGAGCATTGTTGGTTTGGGTTCTGTGTCAAAATACTGTAGCCAAAGGTTTACAACTTCAGTGATTGTGCAAAATTGTGTAAACTGATCTGCGCTGATTTTTGTCAACTTGAGAATTTTCCTCGCAGCCATTGACGTTATATGTATAATGTAAAACCAGATTAAAGCGACATTAACGCCACTGTTAACGCAGACAGCAGCGTAAATAGAAAATTTGGGAGGAGTCATCATCAACATCTTCATGGTCGGGACATATAATGCGCAAACTCAAGAAAAACCTTTTTTGACAACCTAACTTTTAAAGTTTTAACTATAACTTTACAGTGGCTTAGTTGTTACATGTATTTGCAATCTGATTTTCCCACGCCAACAAAAAAACATTAAAAAAGGGATCTAGAATAGAAAAGGGTTGAATGAGATAAACATATGAAAGGGGGAGGAGGGTTGAATGCAAAAATTCTTAAGTTTGAATTGATTGCATAGAGGGCGACACCGCTGCAACGACCACTGTTATTATTTTTATTACTCGATGAACCACTTTGCTTAGCTTTGGCTTTCTTAATATCAAAAAATATTCCACTTTTATAAGTTGATATAAAAAAAATTGTCGTCTAGATTGGCAGTTGAATATTTTGTTGACCTTTGACCTGTCGTGTTTTTTTCTTTTTTCTACATTACAGCTGTTAGTGTGTTTATTTTGTTGTGAAACTTTTTTTTTCAATTCTCAATTTCTCAATTCAATTGACATTGTTATCAATTTTGACAGGAAATTTGATTTTACCTTTAACATAATATTTTAATCTAAAAAGCATTTCCTGTCGTTGTTAACGCTAATAACCAATCACATTTTAATTTCTAAAAAAAATAATTAACGTCGTTTCTATTCAACTCACATGGAAATTTTGTTTACGAAGAGGGCAAATTGTGCAAATATAATTAAAAGTAACATTGAAGTAAATGAGCAACATATGAAACATGTGTTTTATCAGTTAAAAAGCTCTGGGAAAACGATTGTAACATTTGACTAAATTTAAGTTAATCTTAAAGGTTTCGATTGTGCTGTCGAGGCTAATTTGTATTTAATTTTATGTTCAAGACACAAAATCTAGTTTCTAAGACATAAAATGTAATTTTTATGACACAAAACATAGTTTTTGAAACACAAAGTGTAGTTTTAAGACTCAAAATGTAGTTTTTAAGACACAAAATCTAGTTTTTAAGACACAGAATCTAGTTTTTAAGACACAAAATCGAGTTTTTAAGGCACAAAATCGAGTTTTTAAGGCACAAAATCTAGTTTTTAAGACACAAAATCTAGTTTTTAAGACACAA